>PVJD01003275.1:0-168422 GCA_004026545.1 Mormoops blainvillei | reverse complement strand
TTCAGTTGCCGAAAAGTCCTCAGGTGAGCACGGAGACGGTGAAAATGGCGCAGAGTCCTTTGCCTGGGTGAGCGCCGGGCTGTGAAGCCAGCACTCACGTGGGAAACTGGCTCCCGGCGGTGGCGTTCCTGCCACTAACCTTTATGCCAGTGGAGTGAGCAGTTTCTCTAAATACAATGGAACCTCTGCCACTTTGAAGATAAGCTTGCACAGGCCACTTAAAACAATAATTCTGTACTTTCTTTCCTGTTTCTAGATTTATTTTAAGTATTAGTATAAAATGTCAGAGCAGCTGATAGCAGCCAGATCAGTTTGTATAAAACTCAACTGCCTGTTTGTAGTATATTACAGCTATATTTGACACAGGAAAGCACTTAATCATGCATGCTATCAGCACACCACACCCACCTTTGTGAGGACCCTTGGAGGCTGCGAGATTTATCACTGTGAACTTGAACTGGATGGACAGGCCCTAATGGATAATGCAGGCTGCTTCTGAGAAGTTAGGGCTAAAAGTGTACCATCCACAACCTAACTGCCAAGAGAAAGGTCAGGAATGCAAGCCACCTCCCAGGAATGGCCCGAGGGTATCCCACCTATGCCCTGACTTTTATCTCAAGATGTTGAAATTTTATGAGTATAAATCTGATGACATTGTAAGAATCTTTCTATGCCCATTTTACCTCCAAAAAATGCATTTTCTAAAGTTCCCTTAACCACATTTTTTTCTTCATGCCAACTCATAAGTGATACTGTTTAAAAAGAAAAGGTTGTGTGGCATTTTTGCAGTTAATCGGCTTCTTTTCCCTTGTATCATTTCATTGGTACCTGGGAGTGGGGGGAGGGGTCATTCTCTTCACTTTACAGATGGGACAGCGGAGACCCTTAGAGGTAAGCAAGCTAACCAAGGGGAAGCTATCCACAGGGGACCCCAATCTAGAAGATCCATCCCTAAATTTTTCCTCTTAAATGGGAAGTGCAAGGGCCATGTGATCTGGTGTTTGCATCCGAGCCCAAGTCAAGAAGTCGTCTGGATTTCACTCTTGGTCTCAGCATTCTGTAGTGAATATGTGGCCTTACACAAATCATCTCTAACTTCTCCTTCCACCTCTGAAATGGGGTGATTGTACCCATGTACCCAAGGGGATGTACCCAGCTAGGGATGGATATCTCAGAGGATTGGTCTAGAATGGATAGGAAATTATTATCACTTTGTCATTAAATGTTAAATACTTTTAAATGCCTATTCAGAATTATACCCTGGAGCCAGACTGACTGGTCATAGCCCACCTCTTCCAAGGTACTTACTAAACTTCTCCTAGCCTCAAGTTTGTCATCTATAAAGTAGCCATGGTAAAATCCCACAGATTTTTTAACTTTTTATTATGGACACTTTCAGGCATATTTTTAAAGGCAGAGGGAATAGTAAAATGAACCACCATGATGCATCACCTAGTCTGAAATGTTTTTCAGAAGAAAAGCATTTTTTTTCTGAATTCCTTTAAACCAAATCCCAGGCATCATGCCATCTAACCCACCTCTGCCTAATTAGGTTATGTGTTTTCTAACCACCATGCCATTGTCACACCTAGCAAAATTAACAGTAATTCTTCAACATCGTGTAATATCTAGTCCATAGCCAGTTTCCCTGATAGTCTCAAAGATGTATTTTTACAGTGGGTTTTTCACTCAGAATGTGAATAAGGTCCAAATGTATCTTAAGCCACTTCCACTCAATAAATTTCTCTCTCTCTCTCTCTCTCTCTCTCTCTCTCTCACACACACACACACACACACACACACACACTTTTTTGTTGTTGGAGAAACCATATTATTTACCTTGTGGAAGTTCCACATTCTAGACTAGGATGATTGCTTCCTTCCAGTGGTATTTAACATTTTCCTTCTCCATTTTCTGTATCTCATAGGTTTGATGGTAAGAATTGCATGAGCTAAATATCTGTAAAACACTTAGCATGTATGTTAGCTTGCTAGGGCTGCTGTAACAACATATCACAAAGGTGACTTAAACAACAAAAATTTATTATATTACAGTCTGAAGCCAGAAGTCCATAATCGAGGTCTTGGCAGGGCTGGTTCCTCCCAGGGGCTGCAAGGGAATGATCTGTTCCAGGCCTCTCTCCTTGGCTTTTAGATGGTCACCTTATCCCCGTGTCTCCTCACATCATCTTCCCTCTATTTGTGTCAGTCTCTGCGTCCAAATTCTCCCTTTCAGTAAGGATATGTTATATTGGATTAGAACCTACCCTAATGACCACATCTTATCTAGTCACATCTGCAATGGCCCTATTTCCAAAAAAGATCACATTCTGAATTGCTAAGGGTTAGGACTCAACATATGAATTTTGTATGAACACAGTTCAACCCATAACAGCACAATACCTGTTGCACCATAAAATTTCTACAAACATTAGCTAAATTGTCGATAATTCCATCATTAATGTTATATTGTTACTCATTTAAGGATTAAACAAGTTAACACGTAAAACATTGAGCATGATACCTAGCACATAGTAAAATTTCCATAAAAATTAGCTATGAAGTTGTAATATGCTACAATGTTACTTACTTAGTAATTTTTAATACTAATTTAAATCCATAAGACTCAACAAGAATGAGCCACAGGACAGGAACAGATCTGGCAGCTGGGACCCTGGAGGGAAAGAGGGAGCCTCAGTGGGCACCAGACTAGCTCAGAGCCCTGGCTCAGGGAAGGTCAAGTCCTGCCTTCCTGTTCGACCAACTGCACAACCCTGAGCAAGCCACTTCTTCAGACTGAGGTTTCCTTTTCTCTAAAATAATCAAACATTACGTAGTCTCCGTTACATAGCCGCTTTCCAGTTCTAAAATCCTAGTTTCTATTTGACTGGGAAAAAACCAAAATGAAATAAAATTCTAGCTTCTATGGGGAAAAGGATCATGGAAGGCATAGCAAGCAACTGCTGATCATAATGGCAAGAAAGCTATTTCACTATACTTGTAATACTACCAAAATTTTACCGGTTCTTAGGTGATAAATCATTCTTAAAATGCACTAGGAAAAATTATTTAAGTAAAAGTAGTCAAGTTGATATATGTCAATCTTCTTTTTTTTAAGTTTAATAAAGATCATTTTAATTGCTAAGAACTTTACAGTGACAAAACTTACAGAACTGAAAAAGTTATGTCAGTTTTTCTTATTCACAATTTCCAAAAACAGTGAGTTAAGATTACTTATTTAACACACAAATGTCAATGGAATTACCTCCTTTTTCTGCCATATTCGTATGCCTAAAATCTACTGCTTATAAAATTAAACAAAGAACTTCAGTTGAAGCTCAAATGTTATCTAAAACATTTTGTCTATTGAGTTAAAAAATAATTTAGAAGTGCTGAAAGGAAATACAGTAATTGTTAGAAATGCATGCTTCACAGTGAATAAATCATGTAACTTCTTTTTTCTTATTGTTAATAATTCCTATAATTAGCATTTATGATTTTTTTAACAAGAAAAAATTATCTAAACTGTTAAATATTTAAGTTTGTTATTTTTCAATCTTCTTTTGTACCACTATACTCTTCACTTTGGTTTATCCTTAGTTTTTCGTCTGTTTTTTTCCTAGCTCATGAACCCTTTTTATTTTCTTTCTTCCCGCAAACATTTTTTTGCCCTCACTGTTGTTTGTCCCTTCTTTCATGTGTCTTAAGCCTCTAACCAATTATTTTCTTTGTCTTTCTTTTCCATTTTCTCATCACGAAGCACTCTTTCCTCACTTGTTTTTCTCCTTTATTTCCATCCTTGGTAACATTTTTTTTCTCTTATTCACTTCTTTCTTCTCTAACCTAGATGAAAGAGCCGAAATTCCTGGGTACAGTGATAGAATCACTTACAGCATCCCAATGAGATTTTATTCTGAAACATCTCTGCTTACCTTTTCAGCCAAGAGCAGGACCACAGAAAGGTGACTGGCTGGGAGTGAGGAAAGAGCTCAGCGTAGAACCACAGCTCTGCAGATCTTTCAACACGCACAAATGCCCTGCCTCACCTCCAACAGAAAGTCACTCACCCCTGCTGGAACGTTTCTGTCCAGGGAGCCCTACTAGGAAGCTTGGCTAATAGGTGCATTAACTCCCCAAGGAGAATGGTGGAGATCCTGAGGTGCTGGCCAGGAGAAAACCCAGCCTTTTATGATCTCAAGCACTTTGAGAAGAGTGATAAGACACTTTCAGATCATCAGAAATGATTGCTAATGGAAAAGAAAGTCTGGAGTCTACCAAAGGTTCTTAATGTCCTCACATTACCATTGCCACAGTGAGAGGGGCGGAGGGCAGCTGCCCTGGGGACAAGGGCAGAAGGAGAGACACTGCACCTCCAGAAGTGAGGGGAGCAGGGGCCACCCAGACCAGGAGACAGCATCGAAGGGACTGGGGATACTGGGCCGTTGCTATGGCAGTTTTGTTTTCTGTTCCCATCCATCCACCAAGTAACCTTTTGATCTTGGTTTAGATTCCCTAGTCGACTTTGCTCCTAAAAAGATGGTTTCCATTAGAAAAAAAGTACACAGCCTTTCTGTCTCAGACCAATTTAATTAGCTTGGACAGGATACACCAGTTTTCCCCTAGAACCTGATTACCCTGGATAAGCTGAAAAACCAAAGTAATATAACTAGAGCTTGGCAACTCTTTAGATATAGGGGGTTAACAATGAGGAAAGAATTAAAGACAATATCAAATTCATAAGTCAGAGTTCCTAGAAGAGTGATTCACATATAGAATAGGAAAAGGTAGAATCTATCAAAGTATTGGTAATCTTCAGGCCTTCCCTCACCACCAACCGTCTCTTTTAATATCTTGTGGTGGAGGGTCTGCTGGAAGTAGTCTGTAATTTCGGGGGCAATATTTCATGTCTATATTCATTTAACGCTATGTATTAAGTGTTTACTACATGCACAACACAGAGATGTGCAAAACATAAAACACAGCATACCATACCCAACTCCACGTAGAGTATGGAATGTAAGACACACATATAAATAACTAAAAAGGCAAATGTATGGGTTATTTGTATTACATATCACTTAGGATGCTGTCAGCTGCAAGCAATAGAAAATTCCAACTTCTGATTTCATTTAAAGAATAAAATAATTGTAATATCTCACTTGCCAAGAAGTCTAGAAACAGGGTGATTCTGGGCTTGGGTACTATAACAGCCTGAGGAGATCATCACAGACTCGGGTTCTTTCCAACCTTCCCCTCTACCACCTGGGCATGTTGGCCTTGGTCCTTGAGCTAATCTCACAGACACAAGAGGGCAATCGTTCCAGTCATTGCCCATGGCACAACAACATTGGGTGAAAGAACAGGGTCCAATGTTTCCATTTGCTTTTCTTTCATGTTTATGGTCAAAAACTCTCCCTTTGATCTGCCCCTCCCCCACTTCCTCTATATCTCACTTACCAGAATTATGTCACGTGACCTTGCTTACATCAGTCACCAGCAAGGCGAATAATATAATACTAAGTTGATAGCTTGGACCAATCAAGATTGAACACTCTGGACCTGGGGAGGGAGCCCTGGACAGCAGACACCAAAGCACAATCAAGATTCAGTTATCAAGGGAAAAAAAGGAGGGGAAGATGGTTATTAGGCAGACATCAACAGGATTCCCTGAAACATGCATATCGTCACCGGCACATTCAGGTAAAGCATTTAGTTTCAGCCCACAGATGTTTAGACAGATCTACACCTGGACAATAAAGTATCTGAGGGTCTTCATTGCCTTTCAAGAGAAAGAAGAAAAATTACCATTTCCCTCCAGAACTGAGGACAGCTCCTGGGTAAATACAACTCCTGTTCACCGTAGCACCTATTATGTGCCAAATACTGTGCGCTGGCCACTGTGCTAAACACTCTAGGCTCATAAGTTCTTTTAGTTCTTAACAAAGCCATGCAAATTAAATGCCCTGGGCCCATTTATAAAGGTTAAATAAAACAAAAACAAAAACTTTGCTTCAAGGAAGTAACTTACCAAAGTCACATAGCTAAGGGGTGACAAAGGTGAGAGCCAGCCTTGTCTTATTTCAGGTCGAAGCCCCTTCTCTTCCAGTATATGACTCATACATCTCTACTACACAATTACTGAGACAAGCATGTGGGAAGAAGGGACTTCTAGGGTCCACACATGACTTGGGGTGAGGAAGGAGAGTTTTACGCCCTCTTACAGATACTATATTGCTACAGAATATGAGGCTCAGAGTTGGAGTGAAAAGAAGCCCTACAGAGCTTTCCCAGAGGGAGATGCCAGTATCCGAGGACTATCTGAGAGTCTGGAGTTAAAGTAGACAGGGGCGTCCTTCTTCTTCTGCCCAGGGAAGGTGAATGCTCAGCACTACTGATTATAATGGAGAAACAGGGCTGACTTGCAAAATTACCAGACGGATATGCCAAAAGAGACAGATTATTTCATGAAAGTTTTCTTTACAAAACCTGGAATCTTCTCTGCATCCATCCAAATTACAAGTCAAGGCTAAGGACACAGTTTGTGTTGCACTTGGCAATGTACAAAGCGTGCCCATGTTCGCCATCTCATCCAGCACCTGAGGTGTGACTACGTCCCACTCAGGCGATGGAACTAGAGCCTGTGGACCAGTGCTGTCCCAGAGGACTTTCCATAATGACGGAAATGGTCTGTATCTTCCTGCCCAGCACTATGGATTGCCACATGTAGCTACTGAGTACATGAAAGGCAAATAGTATAACTGAGGAAATGAATTTTTAGCTTATATAGAGTTTACTTTAATTTAAGGAGCCACAAGTGGCTACTGGCTCCTGTAGTGAATGGTGCATTTGTAGATATTGAGTGGCGTACTCAAATTTATTGCTTTTGTAAGCTTGAACCCTCTGTTTTTGGTAACAGATTGCAACAGGAGTTCTTCCTGAGTTCTTTGAGTAAATCAACAACTTGATTTACATGCAGAGAATTAAATTCTATTGTGAAAACTTCTTAAGCATGAATTCAATAAGGGAAAGGGACCAAAACAGTTGAAATGAACTTTCTCTTATGTCATTTAGATCTGAATGTGTTGGGCATTGGGGGAAAAACATATATTCCATCACCTGAGTCAAGTTTCTCACTCTGATTGTAGGTACGAGAATGAGCTTCTGAACCCAATAATGCAGACAATTGCAGAAGATGGCCTAGTCACTGAGGCCATGGCCATAACTGTCCTTCACCTTCTAGGAGAAAAAAAGAGCATGAAAGTCTCTCATATGATTTGCTCCAATCACCATAAACTCTGGAAGGTTCTAGGCAACAAATAAAAATTATCATCTGATATTATTCTTTCTTGTCAACACTGGTTGGCCTTCTGAGGGGACTCAGGGAGGGCAGGAGAAAGTGTACAGGAAGGGGGACAAGGATTAAAGAATTATATTTCCCCAGGGAAAACATTTCATCCATTTTGAGGGCGTAAATATAGTCCTCTATTCATTGAAACAAATACTTCATCCTGCAATAGATGAGGACAGTCATCCCTCTCTTTGTAAGGCCTTAGGTACTGTTTCTTTATCTGCATACTTTGCCTACTAAGAGATTTTAGAAATGGTTGAGAAAATCTGCCAATGACAACAGCCACAGCTCCCGCCCAACTGTGACCTTTTAGGAGGCTTGGGTTGCCCTGTTGCGTGAAGCTGAGGGATTCTCAGCATGTACATTCCTATCTTCACAGCCTGCCTTCAGATAGGTCCCTTCCTTCCTGCATAGATATAAGTATAGGTTAGCACAGCAGGTGACCCTCACCTCCACCCCGGGTTTAGTCAGAGACTTCATTTCATCATCATTATTAATAGCTGGGTGTGCTAATGTTTCCTGAATGACATGATAAGAACCACAGAATCAGAAGGAAACAAATCCATGACTCAGCACTTCTCCCGCCAGCCCGCCAGCCGTGGAAGGTTCTTGTTTGACCTAAGGCTATCTGTGAGGACTGGGACTCTTGCCCAAATGTCTGCCTGAAGATTTCATATTGTATAGGACAATGGTGTGCGCCACTAAAATTCAGAAAAATAAGAGACACTGTCAGTGTAATCCACTGTCTAGCTCTCCAGTTACCTGAAGCTGCGGAGCAGAACTGCCTCCTTAACTCCAGTCTAAAGCTAGTTTCTGTTTCCTGATCTCCAGTTAGTTTGCCAAAGGGAGGGGGCCTAATGCCTACGGAGAATTGCATTCAAGGTGTTTATATTTACCTCAGATTAGCCTCTTCAGCTCCCTATGTGATAATATTAACCTATTTTAGAAAATGGGGAAGCTAAGGTTCAGAGACAGTGAGTAATTACCAGAGATCCCAAAGCTCATTAGTGGGAGAACCAAAGTTCAAAGCCTGATTCTCAGTCTTCTAATACCAAGCTGTCACTTCAGGCAGCATGATCGGAAGGGAAGCAGGGTACACACTGTTATGGACTGAATTGTATCCTCCAAGATCCATGTGTTGAAGCTCTAACCCTCAATGTGACTATATGTAGAGAAGTGGCTTTTAAAGAGGTAATTAAGGGTAAGAGATGCCACAAGGGTGGGGTCCTGATCCTATAGAACTAATATTCTTATATGAAAAGGAAGAGGCCCCAGAGATCTGTCTCTTTCCATCCACGGAGAGAAGAAGCCATGCGAAAATGGAGAGAAGTCAGTCATCTCCAAGCCAGGAAGAGGGCCTCACCAGAACCCAACCCTGTAAACCTCCAGAACTGGGAGAAAATAAATGTCATAGTTTAAGCCACCTGGTCTGTGGCACTGTTCTTCATTACCTCAGTCCCAGATGGCTAATACGCCCAGCTTGGGGCCTTAAGGTTTTTCTCTTCAACACTCCTCATGTAACACTCAAAAAATGTCACGCCCCATGCCCACATCCCGTAACACCTCACCCACCTGCCTCTGTAGCGGGGCCAGGGCTAGGATGAGGTAGGTGAGGCAATTTCCCAGAGCACAGAAAAATAGTAACTTCCCAAGGGCACCAAAATCTCAGTAACTGAGATAAATATCATTATCATGAAACATTTTTAAAAATCAAAATCAAGGCAAAGAAGTCCATGAGTTTTTGGCTACTTTGCAATTTTGCCCACCCCCAATCATGGCTGACAGCTATTTGTCCCTGGCTCTTAAATGTAAGTGGAACCCGTGTGAATAGACCCCAGCTTCATTCTTGAGATAAAGGAATGCCTCCATTTTCCCACAACAGATTATCATCAAGCTGCTAATCATAATGAACAATTTGGGGCTGAATGCCAGTTGTGTCGCAGACTTTGTCCTGGGTTCAGAGTCTCCACTAAGGAACAGGGGGCATGAAGCCAACCCCCTGGAGAGGGCAGTCTGCAGAGGCGCATGGACAACTACGGGGCAGTAACAGTCGGCAGTGCCCATGCAGCAGGTATGTGCAAAGGAGGGTGGGTGACGGAGGCATAGAGAGGTACCTAAGCCTGACCACGAGCATCAGGAACGGATTCTTAGGGAGAGTGGCATCTCGGTTTTCCAAAATGCAGGGTAGGAAAACATGGCCCCGGGCAGAAGACAAATGTGTTTAAATCCTCAGTTTACTATTTACGGAGTGCTTACTATTAGTTGGCAAATCAAAATTAAAAGTTTATGCACCTATAAGGAAGGTGTGCTTTTGTCTTGCACACTCATCTATTCCATCGACCAAGCCTGCTGCATCCACCTTCAAAACAGAGAGTCCAGCTACCTCTTGATAAGTCCATTCCTACCCTCTAGTCTCCTAATTGGTCTCCTAGCTTCCTCCTTTCCCTCTTCAGTCATTTCTCAATGTTGATGCCAGAATTAACCCATTAAATCATCCCACTTCTCTGGTGCAAACCTTTCAATTGCTTCTCATTCTTACTCAGAGAAAAGTCAAGTAAGTCAAATAACTGGCCCTGCAGGACCTCCTCCCCCTTAGCTCTCTCCCCTCGTCTCTTCATCACAACTCTATATTTACTTATCTTATTTCTCTGCATTACCCAGTGACTGCCCAAACAACCAACAAAAAAACCTATCAAGCAAGGAAAGCTAACTTTATTAGGTTTACTGCAGTAAGGGAGAAAGCTATCTCAACAGAATCTTAGTAATATGTAAAAATGGGAAGTTAGAGTAGAGCAGGTGTGTCCAACACAAAATCGTAAATTTACTTAAAACATTATGAGATTCTTTCTGATTACATGTCTCAATGTCTTTAATGTATGGCCCAAGACAGCTCTTCCAGTGTGGCCCAGAGATGCCAAAAGGTTGGACAGCCCTGGTAGGGCTTGGGCTAGTTGATGTTAAGGATGATTTTGCAAGGTGGGAAACTGGCTAGACTTGGACAGTTTATACCATACCAGCTTAAGACTGGTGGGAAAACTGAGGTGATGGTGTTGTAAGACTTGGTAAGTAAACTATTAGTCCTGATAAATAAGCACATCAACTGAGAATTATTTCTGCTTCAGTTCTCACACAACTACAATGTAAGCTCCAAGAGGGTATGGATTTATTTTTCTGTTCTGTTCACTTATATCCCATCTTACAGAATAAAGCCTACAAGTTCAGAGTAGGTGTAAATAACTGTTTGATACAAAAGAATCAATGTTACTATTCTAATTTTTAAAATAAGGAAACTGAAACTCAAATAACTTCCCCAGGTAACATAACTAGGGAGCAAGACATATGACATTTGAACCCGGGGCTGTTTGATTCTAAAGCCAAACTCTCCAATGCCACCTAGATTATGGTAATTAATATTTATTGAGGCTCTGCATTAAATGCTTTTAATACATTTTATTTAACTCAATAATGTTACAATGCGGGTACCATCACTATTCCCCTTTTCAGGATGAGGAAACTAAATCTTACAGAAATTAAGTCTCCCAAGTTCAAAAAGCCTGCAGATGCAGACATAGCTCTCGAAGTTAGGTTACTGTGATTCAAAACACTAAACTATACCCAAAAAGTGGAAAGCAATCCAAATATGCATCAATGGATGAATGCATGAGCAAAACCTGGTGTATACATACAATGGAATATTATACAACCTTAAAGTGAAATGAAATTTTGACACATGCTACACCATGGATGAACCTTAAAAACATATGCTACGTGAAATAAGCCTGATACAAAAGAACAAATATTGTGTGATTCCATTTATACAAAGTAACTATAACAGACACATTTATAGAAAGTTAAAGTAGAATGGTGTTTACCAGGAACTGGGGGAAGGAGAGAATGGGGAGTTATTGGTTAACAGATTCAGAGTTTCTTTTGGGATGATGAAAAAGTTCTGGAAATGGATAGTGGTGATGGTTTCACGTCATGAATGTACCTAATGCCACTAAATCATGCACTCAAAAGTGGTTGAAATGGTAAGTTTTTTGTCATGTATATTTCACCGTAATAAAATAACATTAATAAGACCCTCTAGGTGAAAAAAGTGAAGGGATTAAGAAGTACAAATTGGTAGTTACAGAATAGTTGTGGAGATACAAAGTACAGCACAGGGAATATAGTCTATAATATTGTAATGACTATGGATGGTGCCAGGTGGGTACTAGGTTTATCAGGAAGATCACTTTGTCAATTGTAAAACATCTAACCACTACACTGTATACCCTAAACTAATAAAGAATAATGTTAAATGTCAACTGTAATTGAGAAATAAAAATAAGAAAAAAAAGACCTTAAGAGAAAATTCTTCAGGCTTCAGGTCCCTTCCTATGACTCAGTTCTCCTGAGTCTGCTATAGATCATTACGGAGTGGATTCCAGTGCCTTAGTCTTTTATTAGTGCTATTCCAACCTCCAAATGAAACCTCCTTGCAATCATCAATCACCACTGAGCCTGTTCATACTACGAAAAATAAAGGAGATGAAAAAGGATAAACACAGAAAAATGGAAAGCTGTAGGTAAACACATTGTATTGTCTAAAGAAAGACCTCCTGCTACTTTGGAAAAGTTAAGGAAAGTGTGTTAAAAACTCAATAAGGGTCAGGAGTTGTAATTTTTTTAATTATGAGAAAAACATAATTCATTTCTTCTCTCTCCCCAATCCATGATTTATGGATTAATGTTTACTACACACACAAGAACTGTGAAGAGCCTAAGATACTACCCTCAGACTCCTGAGTCAGGAGCAAAAAATTATTTTATCGGGTATAGCTAACAGCGTGAGCCCCAGCATCCTGGCTTCTGTTCTTGGCCCCGGGTCCCATGGAGTGAACGAGGATGAGCCCAGGTGGGTACCTGCACACACGGTGAGTTGCATTAGAGTATCGAAAAGGAACTTTGAGCTTAGGAAACAGAAATCTTTTATAATGAGCAACAAGCATGCCTGCCTTTTGCTCCAAAGGAAGATCCTATATATTGTCCAAAGATATTTGCCAAATAACAACCTTGAAAAGATAGTCTGGCATGAAGGGTAGTCAGTGTTTCTGCAGCAAGGTTTCCAGGAACTCAAGAGACCCATGGAGAATTGTTTCTCCACAATAACCACCCCTCATTTCTATACTATCTTGGTTCCTGGTAAGTTTTCCCACATGTAGCCAACTCTGTAATCCACTCCAATTTATCTGACCAACAGAGGCAGGAGCCAAACCCATTTAATTTGTCTCATATTTAGTTGAGTCTACTATCTACAGAACTCCAGGCAGCAGGACGAGGCCAGCCTGCAGCATTGGCTTCATATAACACTTTAGGGTCTTGGATCCACCAAGCTGAATAAATTCCACAAGCCGTCAGGGCCTACCGTAGAAATCGTAGTAATTTTCTCCTTAATTTTCTGCATTGCTCTTTGAACCTGGCCCAAGACATTAATTCAGGGAGGGAAGAAGAAAGCCTAGGGCAATTATATTAACCATAACAACCCTGGCCAATGAGTTTAGACTTATCTAAGTAGCTTTCAGGTATGAGGTCATCACTTCAGCTAAAATTAGAGGCAGATGCCATACCAGCTTTCCTAACTGGATGCTTCCTGTCATAGGAAAACTGCTCATAGGGTACACATAGATAACAAACAAGGTATCCCTCCAGGATGCTCCCTTAAGGACCAAGGTAGCTGCTTTGGGAGAGATCTCCATAGTCCGCTGAGGGCTACATGATCTGCTAGTGGTATTCCTTCAATGCTTGAAGTTCTCCTTTAACCATCCCTAGGAGTCAAGTCCCCATGTTTTCATGATAAAGGCAAATAACACCTGGCTTTCAGACCAGAAGTACAATACTGAAAATGGAAAGAAAGTTTACAATTACTGGGGTCTCCAAATGATATCTACATTATTGGGGTGTGTGTGAAAAGATTGACAGGCCAATGACATGGCCTCCTGGCCAACAAGTAGACCTATGGGTCACAGGTTCAATTTGAATAATTGAGCCCAGTCCTTGGTTTTAGAATGGCTGCCTGAAGGTCAGTCCACCCAGCCTGTCCTATTTGTACATGCCCCAGGCCAGCAGAGCAGTACTCATTCGCCCCACAAAATAATGGTACAATAGCTATGGAAATGGCATAGGAACACATCCAGTGGTGCCACAGGTGTTTTGCATGGGCTGGCCCTGCTCTGCTGAGCCCAGGAGATTTCTCAGTAAGATTAAGATAAATGATAACCAAATCATGTTGAGTCATCTAGGGGACGGCAGATCCAGCGGTCTTAAATTTAAGGCACTTGCAACAGTGTAAAGGAGCTACACAAAGGTGTTTTCCTTTTGAGAGAGCCTCCAAAGAAAGCTCATTAATGCCGCTTGTTCCCCTACGTATTTCCTAAGGTCTAAAGTACTCCCTCCCCAGGTGCCAGAGTTGTTGCTCTCCCCCCACCACCACAAAACCTGAGTGGCCCATTCTAGTACCTATAACTTCAACTTTTTTCCAAATATTCCCTCATGCACACCAAAACCTCTCTCTGGGAGGGTCAAGTACAAGAAGGACAAGGGCACATTTTAAAATTGTATGGAGAATACTCGTATTAGCCTGCTGGGGCTGTTGTAACAAAATACTATGAACAGAGTGGTTTATACAACAGACTTCTATTTTCTCCAAGTTCTGAAAGCTGGGAAGTCCAAGGTCAAGGTACCAAGGTTGATTTCTGATGAGACCTCTGTTCCTGGCTTACAGATAGCCACCTTCTTAATATGTCTTTACATGGCATTTCCTCTGTGTTTGTGGAGAGAGAGAAAGAGGGAGGGAGAGAGAGAGAGAGAGAAAGAGACCGAGATCTGGTGTTTCTCTTCTTATAAGGATATCAGTCCTATTGAATTAGGGCCCACCCTTATAACCTTATTTAACCTTAATTATCCCCCTAAAGACTCTATTTTCAAATATAGTTACATTGGTGGTTAGGGTGGGGGATACAACTTAACCCATCACAATACTTATTCCCTTACTTTGTCTTTTGTGGGGCTCTGTAGGAGAACTTGGTAAGCAATTTACTTAACCATGTGATCATTATGTCTATGACCTAAGGCCATGTTAACCCAAAAAGAAAATCCAGGTAGCTGAACAAGAATTAAGTTTGAATCCCTCTTTGGCTAGGGCGACCCCAGAGAATTCACCACAGGTCAGCCTAGAACCGTTGTTAGGTGAAAGAAAGGAGTATCATGCCCATTTATCAAAAGGCCAGGATCCCAAATTTTCAAAATAGGTCTATATAACCATTGGAAGATAATTTCTCAGGATGTCTCTCTACATACCTTGCAAGCAAAGGGACTGGCTCTATTTATTCTAGACTTTTCTCTAGAACTTTTGTGTAGCCTATAGCCTTGGAAGACAAAAATAATGTCTCCCTCCAGAACAAAGGGCAACTATGTTAATTTTACAGTGTAATAATGTTTTCTCTAGGGCAAAGATCAGGCAGGCTCCTTACTCACTCTTAAAGATTTGGGCTCCTTAAACTTTGGATTTCTTTCCTGTATGCAACCCATTGCATGCAAGGGTTCCCCTGCCCTTCCTCGTACTCCCCTATGGGGACTGGGCTTGGGAACCCTGGCTACTACTATTGCCTTGAATGGCAAAGTCCTTTGTCTTTAACCCAGGGGTCTCCTGTCTTCTGCCAGTATCACTGAAATAATGGCACGCTCACTTGTTAGTCTGCAAGTAGGACAAACCCTTCACGTGATCGCCCCCACCTCTTTTGTTCTGATCGTTACCCAGGAAGCTGCTGAGAGAAGGCAATTCCTTTCTGGGACTGCCAAATTCAGTGACCAAACTCTCTCACTGTTATGAGCGGACCAGGAAAAGGTGAAGGAGTAGAATCAGAAATTTTTTCAGTCAATTTTTGTGTAGACTGTTTCAATACTCAACCACGCAGGATGGCAGTGAATGGCAGAGAGCACAGAAACTCCATTAGATACTTGACTTGCAGCACACTGTTGAGAGCCTTTTGCAATAAGAGGCTCACCATTGTCGGAATGCAAATGGGCCAGAAAGCCAAACACAGGCCACGGATCAGTTTCACAGGCCACAGTGCTCTGGTAGAGGTTGGCGGATCAGACTAGAACAACAACATGAAAAAGTATCGACAGCAGTGAGGCACCACCAACAGCCCCGAGAGAGGCCAAGGGTCCAGTGTAGTCCACCTGCAAGGAGGAGTCAAGGGCAACGTCCCATGTCCTACGGTCTCCCACTTGGTGAGAAAAGTAAGATTGGACAATCGAAGGCTGAGAGACTGCAATGTAGCTCTAGAAAAACTTCATTAAGGTTGATGGGGAGTTCGAGAGCCAAAGAACTCTGTCATGGGCAGCCCAGGAACGGGCCTCAGAAGCCCCGGCGTGCTCAGTCATTGGCGGGGAAACTCCACGCGCAGCATGTCCTCTGTGTGAATGGAAGAATGGGTAGCAGAGCTCAGCAAACGCAGCTGTGTCCAGCCACACTCTTTGCAAGCAGAAAACCCAGGAGGTCCATTTTCGTGGCTACTATAGCCAGCTATGGTTAACAAAAAATGCCCACAATAAGTCATATTAAAAGGGACTAAGACTCTGGAACAGAAGAATGGAACAGGAAAATGTTAATACATAGTCAGTATATATACATGTACATATATTATAAATATATCAAAGGAAAAGAATTAGACTGTCATATATACTGTCAATTTGTAGTATACATATGAATATTTATACTTTTAAAAGATTCTACTAACACCATCTTTAAAGCTCAGGAGAAAAAGGTATACTAATATGTACATAAATTTTTCGGTGTGATAGATCATATTTTTCTTTTCTCAGTAACCAAAATCAGCCAGAAGGGATTTCTTTTGGTCTTTTTTTTCTCTCAGACTCAGCCAAAGCAGGAGAAAGGAGCAGAGAAACACAGCTACCTCCCTTCTCACAGCCCAGCTGGAAAAGTCCTCCCTTTGGCTACTTGGGGTGAGGATCTGGTGAGGGGCAAAAAAGGGGGTCATGGGGTAGAGCAGGCCTAGAGAGTGCAGCTACATTATGTCTTATCACCTACATACCTACACGACAGTTAATTTAAGGAGTCATTGAAATAGAATTCACAGCCCTGGTCAGGTGGCTCAGTTGGTTGAAGTATCATCCAGTACACCAAAAGGCTGTGAGTTCGATTCCTAGTCAGGACACATGCCTAGGTTGTGGGTTTGATCCCTGGTCAGGGCATGTATGGGAGGAAACCAATCAATGTTTCTCTGCCACATCAATGTATCTCCCTCTCTCTCTCGCCCCCCACTTCCTCTCTCTCTAAAATCAATAAATGTATCCTGAATGAGGATTTAAAAAAGAGAGAAAGAAATATAATTCACATATCATAAAACTCACTTGCATATAGTACACAATTCAATGGTTTTAGTGTATATACAGTGATGTACAACCATCTCCATGATCTGAGCTTTGGATAGTCACATCATCCTAAATAAGAAATCCATTAGCAGTTCTTCATCCAGTTCCCTCCTCCCCTCCCGTGGTCCTAGAAAACCACTGATCTACATTCTGCCTCTACAGAGTTGCCCATTCCGGATATTCCACATAAATGAATCACATAATATATGGTCTTTTGTACCTGGTTTTTTTCATTTAGCACAATGTGTTCAAGGTTCAGCCATGGTGTACATGTATCAGTATGTTAGTCCATTTTATAGCTGAATAATATTGTATAGATATTTTGTATTTTGTTTATCCATTCATTAATTAATGGATACTTGGGCTGTTTTCATGTTTGGGGCTATTACGAATAATGCTGTTGTGAACATTTATATATAAATTTATGTATGGGGGCATATATTTTCAATTTTCTTGGGCATATACCTAGGATTGGACTTGTTGGCTCATATGGTAACTCTAGGCTTAATGCTTTGAGGAGCTGCAACACTGCTTGTCACACCAGCTGCACCAACTTACATTCCCACCAACAATACGTGAGGCTTCCAATGTCTCCATATTCTGGCCAACACTTGTTGTTGTCGTCTTTTTTATTACAGTTATCCCAGTGGGCTTGAAGTTGTATTTTATTGTGATTTTGATTTGCATTTCTCTACTGGTTAATGATGCTGACATATTTTCACGTGTTTATTTGGCCATCGTCTTTGGAGATATGTCTATTCAAACCTTCTGCCCATTTTTTAAATTGGGTTACTTGTTTTTTTTTTGTTTTTGACTTGTCAGAGTTCATATATTTTAGATACTAGTTTCTTGTCACATATGTGAGTTGTAAAAATTTTCACCCATTCTGTGGGTTGTCCTTTTAGTTTCTTGATATATCATTTGTAGCATAAAAGGTTTAAATTTTGATATAATAAAATTTATCTATTTTTTTGTTGGTTGCTTATGCTTTTCGGGTCATATGTAAGCAACCTTTAATATGTAATTAAAGGTCACATAGATTCACTCTTATGTTTTCTTCTTAAAATTTAAAAGTTTAGCTTACCTGTAGGACTACAGCTTATTTTGAGTTAATTTTGTGTATAAGAAAGGGTTCCATTTCATTCTTTTGCATGTGAACATCCACTTCATCCAGCACCGTTTGTTGAAGGTTTTTATTATCCCATTGAACAAGCATGCCAATTTTAAGCAAAAATGGTAGTTTTTCTATGACCACAGTCTGAGGATAATCAGGCTCATTCATTTAGTCTTCTCATATTCCAGAATTTCTAGTACTTGGTATTTTGTGAGACAAAGATCCTCTAACTACGTTCGTTCATTAAACAAATTCAAGAACCTACTGAGCCTTGCCGAACTACCTAAAAACTCGAACCACTTCTGTTTGCTATAAATACTCAATGCTGTGAAGGAGAGTGCTGGTTTCTATGGAAACTCGGTCCCAGAGTATTTATCTGGGAAGCTGGGGGACTGATTTTCCTGTTTTATCCATGACCTCTCCCAATAAATGCATTTATTAATTTCCATGAATTGTTGTGCCTGCTGGGAGGTGTGCAGCGGCCGCCAGTTGTGTGGCTAGAAAATGCAGGCTGCCAACAGAAGGCCACAAAGACCATTGAATCGGCCCTTCCCGACTTCACCGCTGGCTTGGTCGCTATGAAGTTATGCCACTCTTTGGCCTACCATCTTACTGCACAGAGAATAATCCAGATATTTAAGTGTTTTCAGGCCACTCTTATTGCAACAGTTCAAAAACGCTGAATGAGATTTTTGCCGTTGAGGTGGACCAACTCAAACAAGCCGGGTGGTGCACTGAAGGCACTCAAAACGTATTGGAACAGAACGTTAAAGATTTAATGCTAAGCTTACATTGCTTTATGGGACTTCAGGGGGAAAAAAAATAGCTATTAAAGTGGTCTCCAAAGAGCCCAGACACAATTTCAAACAAAGGTCTTAATTATTGTAGAGAAGTCAACCCCTAATTCGCCTGTTCATGTTAGTCTGGTGTTGCTCATTCTAATTCTTACAGCACAGTCAGGGCCAGAGAGATCCCAGGAAAAGGACACCTACACCGTACCATTCACCGGTCCTGGGCACCGCCCAGAGAAACAGGCTTCAGGCTCCTCACCCATTCAGAGCAGCAGGGGTGCTCCGCCCTCTAGGCAGGGAAGTGAAAAGGCTTAGAATCCTAGGACCTTAAATCTGGAAGAGCCCTTAGAGCTGCATGACGCTCCCAGGTTTGCCGATGAGACAACTAAGGCCCAGGGAATTAAGTGATTTGGCTTGCGTGACACAGTGAATTGAAGTTGAAGAAGAAATATCTGTAAGGCATTTGAAGCATGTTAATATTCTGAGTCAAAATCACTGATGTAAGACAGCTTTTCATTCAAAATCTGCTGCGTCAAACAGGCCACTGTCTTACCTAAATTTTCAAGCTGAGGTTTTGACAATCGACATCAAGTGTTGGGTAAAAGTGGGGTGGTGGGGCAGTTACTACAGCTTCAAAGAAACCAAATCTAAATATAATTCCCCACTACCTTGTTGGGATACAAAAGACATCCTCTAGTACCTTTTTCTCAGCATTAAATGCATTACAATGAGAGGTCAATTGACCTTTGTTCCTTGGATTATTCTGACATTGTTCAAAGAGCCTCCCAGTTTGCATTTCACTGAGCCCAGGTGCTGAGCCACCCCTGAAGGCGAGTCCCCAGAACTTGCTGTCAGACTCAGCAGTTATTTTCTCTCTCTCTGCAGCTGCACTCAGAAGACTGCTTTTGTGGACCACCAGGAATTTCCTGTGATAGAATATCAGAAAGCTACTGGTGACTCGGAGGAGGTGACTTCACAGGGCAAAAGTTCCCTTTCTATAATAAACATTCTCAGTGTGGCCATGTAGGAGACTTCCTACACAGACCCCACACCTATGAGCCACTTGTCATCTTGACACCAAATAGCCAGAGAAAGAAAGAGAACCATTTGTAAGAGATTACCTTTTTTAAACTGAGCTTGCCTCTTGGTCTGAATATGCTTACATCATCATCAGAACCAGCGAAGCAAAAGCTTACCTAAAAAGGATTTTAAGAGAACATGCAGGTTTTCTGAAGCAAATAGGCAAGCCATTTCTCATTCCTAAGTGAGGGGTGGAGGCTGTCAAATGACTCTAAGGCACTTTAGCACACGAGGGCCTTCACTTCTGGCACACTGACCAGCCTTGTGCCCCATGGGAGGCCTGGGAGCGTCAGGTCGTCATGTTTCAGGAGGCTTTACCTCTCCAACAGCAATTCCAAAAGCCACCACTCAGAAGAGTTACTAAAGAAAGAAGCCAGAACTGCTAGGTCATCAGCAGTGGGAGCTGGCATACGCTTAAGACGCACCTGATGCTCTAAGCCCGAAGGGGCAGCCGGCGCACCTGGCCTGGGCTTCCTCGGTGCCCAGGCAGCTGCTAGCAGCAGTAGGTGGCACCGCAAATGTTACGCTGGACTCCTTACCTAGGCTTTGTATCTCAATAGAGTAATGGATTCTCACCCCCAAGATCTCATCCTTAAAAGCTGCTAGTATTATTTGTAAATGAGAAAAGCCATGACGGATCAATTAGCTTGCTACCGTGAGAGAGGATGAATCCACTGAAAGCTGAAGGTAAGCTTCCACTCTTTCGAGGATGTGAACAATAATCCACTCTTCACAATGACTCTTAACTTATACACCTGGCTGCCTCTTCCACCAAGTTTACAGCTTTGACCTCCAACTTTCCCTTGTTTCCATTGGATAATGTTTCTCATTAGTATGTTTACTTTCCTTAGGGAGCGTAAGTTCCTCTCTCCTTTTTGTAAAATAGGACCTGTTTGATTAGAATCATATCTTCCTAGGCTCTCGTGACTCAAGAGCAAGCCATTTCTCTCTCTATCTGTCTGTCTGTCTGTCTCTCTCTCTCTCACACACACGCGCACGTGCACACGCACACACACACACACACACACACACACAACACTGCGGGGGGCCTAGGGTCCTCACCAGGCTTTCTGTGAAAAGGTGACAGCAGCTGGGTTGAGTTTCAGGGGGAGCAGGCAACTGTCCTCACACATCCCCCAGGCCCCACCTACCTTAGGGTCATGTAGAAGGCCAACAGGACAAGCAGCAGAGTTATAAGCATCTTCAATACAAGTCCTTTATCCTCCTGGAGCTGGATTAATCATAGTTCTCTGAAAGGGCTCCAAGTGTAAGAGAAGCACTTCAGCCATCTCTGTATTTCTTGTATTCCAGTTTCTATACAAATTGGGATTACAGGCAGGACTTTGTAACAACATTTTGGCACTTCTTACACTTTTTCCGAGGCAAAAATACGGCTGGCCTTTGATGTCATTTCTACTGTCTCCATCTGAGAATGTGACAGTGACTCCTTTCTAGACTACAGTGTGGGTGATCCATTCCCCCCTGTCCCAGGACTCTCTGGTCAAATGTGTCATCATTTTCAGTGGGGCACATCACCGAAGGGTGGTGATCCTAGGGGCAGGGTCTAAGAAAGAGAACTAAAAGGTACCGCACGTGACGGCATTACAGATCCCATTTCTCATCCGAACAGCTGCTTAAATCTTCAGAAATTTCTTAGCGCTTGTGCCCCAAGCCTTCAGTAGCCAGCCCTAGCACTCTCCCGGCCTACGCAGAACTCTGTCTCTGGTGAAGGAACAAAGCACGTGTTGTAAGTTTTGGGGACAAGGACGAAGAGGCTGGCCAGTGTCCCCACTCCTCACAAGCTTACTCCTCCCATTCCGGGATGGCGGCTCCACTCCCGAGCTGTGGCTCTGTTTGCTTCTTGCCCACTGTTTCTCCGTTCCCAGGATGCTGGGTTCAAACTTGACTTTCATCCATTGTTTAGCTTCCTTCTAGTCAATCTCCTAACCCAGGACCGGACCATTACAAATTAACGTTTACAAACACATTTTTTTTAGGTATAATAAGCTGGCACTGACTTCTTCTCTATAGAATATTCAGGAAGGATATATACAATGAGACCTAAACAGAAACCAAAGCCTGGAGGACAGAGCCAGGACCTCAGAGTGAAGTAACCTGGGTCCCAGAGCCAACTGCCCCTCCCCCATTGCGACAAAGAACAAGGGACTGCATCTCACCAGACCTCGGCCTGCTAAGAGGATATAGAAATTTGAGGGCATTAAGATGATTGTGAGCACTTATCTAGTACCAGACATAAAACAGCCCAGATCCCTGCCCCATGAACGCAGCATAATGGGGAAGACAGATATCAAACAAATCATTAAAAACAATAAACTTATAAGTGTCTAAATTACTACAGAGGAAAACTCAAAGTGCTCTAAAGGCAAGTAATCCAGTCCAGGTATTGTGATGGCATAAACTTTTGCAACTACCCAGTAGCACTTGCTTGATTAAGGAAATGCATCAATGTACATCGGAAGGAAATGTACAGAAAAGGCATGACTTTAGTTTCAGTGGAAAACATGGAAGTCCCGATGATATCATCAACATTGCAGAGCTCGAGAAAAAAAAAACTAAAGCGAAGGAGCCTATTTTGTCCCCCCAGATCTTTACCGCCCATGCTCACAGAGCTCATTCATCCCCAACACACTAAAGACCGCTCTGGGGCACAGCCACTTCCTGGTGAAATCTATAGCAGCAATCATTTTGCGCCATATTCATCTGCCAAAGAAACTGACCTGGTTGATTCAAACAGAAAAGTGCATGCTGAATTTCTCAGGCTCTCTGTGAAGGCCGAGTAACTGGGTTCAGAAAATGGACGGGAACAAAGGCAAGGCAGGCAGGAGGCCAGCCAAAACCACAGCACAGAACCAGGCCGAGGTGGCTAATGAGCACACACCTCAGGGGTTCAGAGTACAGGTCCTTGAGGCACACTGTTTTGTTGCCATCCGATCACCAGCTCGCTGTGCAACCTAGAGAGAGTTGTTTAACCTCTCTGTGCTTCAGTTCCTCACCTGTACAGTCAACCTTTAAAAATGCTATATTTCAACAAGTCTAAAACCTTATCAATTGCAAGATGTACTGATATATTATGAGCCATTAGGAAAGAAAAGCAATACTGCCAATTAAACTATTGACACGGTGCTGTCTCATCATTTTTTATTTGTCATAAATAATCCTTATTAGATCTATTTAGATACAGGGTATATCATATCACTCTCATACATAAAAATAAATTAGTGAGGACACCTCTAAATCTTTCTCAGTTTAGAACCCAACCCTCCCCACTGGCTCGTCAGACGCGTCATCGCCGTCCACGTGTCAACACACTCCGGCTCCTGTTCTCTGGGCAGCATTTCTTCAAAGATGGCTCCACTCTTTTCTCTGGCACTGTCTTCAAGCTTTGAATATCCCTTCTCTAAAGTCTGGTGCTTCTGCTTTCTTGATATTGCCAGAAGTATCAAGAAGCTTTCAGAACACAACCATAGGACTTTCCACATCATCCCCTAAGTGTTTGCTGCCTAAACAGGAAGGCGGGTGGGTATCCCCTTACCATCAGGAAGACCGCTGATTGCACGCAACAAGACGGGGATGGTGAGTCCTGCGGGCATGAGCTGAACACTCCGTGGATTCAAGATGCACCCGGGGTGGAGCAGCACCTCAGAGCCCATGAAAATTGTTCCTGTCGGCCCCCAAAAGATTGGTGAGGCTTGAGTTCATTCCTACTACAAAGAACTTAGACCTAGGCCTGCACATTGTCAGCATTCAATAAGTGGCAATTACTTGTTTTTAAGAAATACTGTTAGAAAATTATAAGTGTTTCATAAAGTTGTGCCTTTTTATATTAACTTTGTAGATGGAGTAGGGTGCCTGGAAAACATGGTAAAATCAGCTAAACTATTCTACCATTTCAAGGCTTTCCAAAGAAATTTGTAATTTAGGGAGCTATCCAGAAAGATAGAAAAGCAAAACAGCTTTTCTTTAGTTCTACCATTTAACATACATAACCATGTGGTTAGGATTCAGACCAGCTCAAAGGAGTCGCAGCAAGTGGGGGACATTCCTTGTGGTTCAATGCAAGTGTCTAAAACACTTTTCCCCTGTTTTGTTTTTTTTTCATCTTTAATTACTTCGACTTAACTTAGTTATCTCGTAGCGTATGTCATGACAGGACTTGGAACACCAAGTTCTGTTTCTGACCATGACACCTAATACACCTCCCTCTCCCTGTGAGACCCCGTGGGAGATGGCCAAAGTTCTCGCTGTGAAGGAGCTGTCAAAATAAGGGGTGGGACAAGGGCCAGGGCAACCTCCTCCCGCTCCCTCCGCGGGAGTAACTCGGGGAGCTGGCGGGGGCAGTGTAGGTCAGCTGGCTGACTGGGTTACTCTGCCCAGCTGAAAAATCTTTATTTCGTAATCCCTTTCAAAAAATATAAGACACTTTAACCTTTGAATACCATCAGTCCTTTTCCCTCACATTTGCTTTTGGTACAATTTGGTATTTCTAAGGAAGATATATGAAGAAGGTTTTGAAATCTTGATTTGGCAACTCATTGGCTACATGGACCAGAGTTCTGTTCTCTTTGGTTTGATCCATAAAATGAGAATAAATAGCATAGACCCAAGTGGCAGGCACACAGGGAAACAATACAACACGGCCACGGCCTCCTCCCTGCATTTGCAGGCTCGTTTGTCAGGCTTTAGTGTTAGAACGCCATTTCTAGCTTAGAATATGGATTTGAGCCAAAGAGTATGAATATTTTTTTTATTTTGGCAAATACTGTCAAGCTGCGCTTCGAAAGGCTGTGCTAAAATACAGTCCCTACAATGGCGTCCAAGGGAACCCAGTTCTACACATTCTCACTAACACTAAATTCTTTGATTATTATTTCATCATTGGTAAGGTTGTACAGATTCTGTCCACTATGAACTACTTCTTTGAATTTCTCATTTCTCCATGGGGCTGTTTCATCCATCTATCATCATGTGTGTATTACAGCTGTAACTTAAATGGTGAATATCCATGCTACCTGAAGGATATTCTACCTGGTCCCATAGAAAAGATTGCTTTAATTTTCCAAGTGCGTTTAGGCCAACGTGTCAACACGTTGGAAACCTCTCTTCAAGAAGCCTGCTCTTAAAACCTGGAGGTGGAGAAGATAAAAGTGCTTCAAGAAGCTACTACAGTATTTCACCCTACATGAAAAGATTGAGCAGCCTGTCCCTGTGTGGAGACTTGAGAAGCCGGGGGAATGTGGCCCATGGCAGCGTGCTGTGTGGCCCAGGAGTGCAGGGTAACCAGCTGTTGCCAAGTTCTCTCACTCTCTCTCTTTCTCTCTCTCTCTTTTTAATCCTCACCATAGGATATGTTTATTGATTTGAGAGAGAGAGGGGTATGAGAGAGAGAGAGAGAGAGAAATGAACACTGATCTGTTGCCTCCTATATGCGCATCAGCTGGGGATGGAACCCAGAACCTAGGTATGTGCCTTGATCAGGAATCGAACCTGCAACCTTTTGGTGTACGGGGCAATTCTCTAACTAACTGAGCCACCTCCACCTGGCCAGGGAAAGTTCTCTCTTTTGTCATTTAGCCAACCCTTAGAGTTCCATGTAGCTGGTAAGCCTGAAGTCTCAATTTATATATTTCTTTTTTTATTGTAAAGGAAAGAAGCAGGAAGTTCAGTGACCTTGACTAGATGTCTTTGCTGACGAGTTTTAATGAGTTGTGATTCATCATGGTTTATTTGTGTCATTATGAAATGATGCCACCCTTTTTAAAAATATTTTTTTCACATTTCTTTAATGAGTGTGCCTCTTGAAATAAAGTTCACACACATCCATAGTTTAAAGTAGATGTTTCTAATTTAACTTTTTTAAACTTGTTTTTATGGTAGCTCCCTTCCAATCTATAATACAAATGTAATGTCATTTTCAAATACTTACCTGAAATTAAAAACAATAATCGTTTTAGTCTTTCTAAAATGTGTTAAACTTTAAAAGAGAAATTGAAAAACACTTCTTTCCCACAATCATTTATTAACTACACCTTGTGTAACACACACAACATTTTCATATTATCTTTGTTTTCTCTTTATTCAAAGAGCAAAATGTTATTCCAATGGAAAAAAAATTAATTTCAAAACGACTTAATAGCAGTAATTCTAAATTCACCCTTAAAAGGCACTATAGAAAATTTGAGGAAATGGCTCCTCCTAGTGTTAAAGATATGGTACTGCAAGCACCATAACTTGTTTCGGAGCTTTCAAACTTTAATGGGTACATAAATTATGTGCCGATCTTGTTAAAATGCAGATTCTTATTCAGAATCTGAGGGATGAGAACCGAGAGTCTTCATTACTAACAAGCTCCCAGAGGATCCCAAATCCACAGGGTCATGAAATTTCAATGAGTTTACCTGTAAGTCCAGTTGTCCGAATAGAATTAGAAAGTTGTAGTTACATGTAAAGCTCTCTTTAGATGTTAAAAATTTATAAGTCAAACCCATTTCCCCATTTCCTGCAAGTGGCAATATCTTAGTTGAAATAAACAGATGATGTTAAATTACTAATGGCAGAAAAACTAATTGCCCTTAAGTAAATTTCCCTTACTTTTGTGACTGCAATATCCGAGAATATGTCCACTTACTTTTTTTTTACCCATTGCCTTGCCGTTACAGCAATTCTAAGAGCAGCATTTCTATATTCTCCTTCGTCTCCCTAGTGGTTAGCATCGGCTAAATTATAGCAGGTGCTCAGCCTGTTGTTCCTGAGTGATGAATCTTCCAGGTGCGAGGAAGCAGGCGGGTGCAAATGACTTACCTCTGACCATAACAGTGGCAGGGAGACAAACCCAAGTAGTGTTTGCCCTGAGATCCTGATGCATAAGGAAAGAAGTCTGTGTCATAGAGACCGTCTTTCCTGAAGTGGTCCACATAATTTCCTCATGAGAATGATGAGTGTGCTTGCTTATTGGACCTTCACTCTGTCCAGCACTTGCTGAATGAATTATATACCTTCTCTCTCATACCCAGCACCACGTCCCAGGAAGAAGGCAGTACAGAGCTTGCCATTGTGCAGGGGAAGCTGCTGAGGCTTAGAGCTTTAACATCCCCCCTGGGCAGGCAGCTGACTCCCAGGACCATCTCCTTCAAGGATTTGTGCTTTCGACCACTTTGCTATCACATTTAACACTGGCTTGTAAGTGCACACCTTCTGGGTCTTCTCTATCTTAAATAGCTTACAGCTGGTTTTCAAATGTGTCTGTATAATATATGGTCTCAAAGAGTAAGAGTTTGTTTACATATTCTTTATGCTTAAGATGCAAAGAGATACTATAAATGTAAGTTTAGGAAATTTGGTAAAGTTCACATCTAAACAACTTCATAGTGTTTCTTAAAGAGTTAAGTGAAAATAAATGTCAAAGTCATTGTTGTTACTTTGGATTTGGGTTCCTTCTTTTTCTCCTCTTTCTTCTTCTCCTTCTCCTTCTTCTTGTCATCAGCTACCAGCAATGAAGGGCTTGGGTTTGCCATGTCCTGCTCCAGTTCCAATTCCTTTAAAATTACAAGTGAGTCAGAGTGTCGGGAGTAGGTTACATGTAGCATTTACCACAGGGTAATTTACTGATCCCTTTACTTAGTCATCTGTTCCTGCCTGCCAGGTGTGTCTGCCTGCAGGGCAGAGCTCCGCCTTTCTGCTTTTAGTACCTCCATTGCCTAGCACTGTGTCTGAAGTATAAGCGCTTTATGTTTGTTGAATATATAAATCATGAATAATTAGTAACCTTAATTAAGTGGAACCAAGATCAAAATTCCCTGAGAAATGTTCGTATTTGGCCACTAGGTGGCAATCTAGCCTAATTTTAGATGGCTACAGTGATTTTTTTTTTTTCCCTCCGCCCTCCCACCCCCGCCACTTCCGTACTTTAAAAAGGAGATCATATGGCAGTTGTCTTTCACCACCTGACTTATAAATACCATATGATCTCATCTATAAATTGAACCTAATCAACAAAACAAACAAATGAGCAAAGTAGAACCACAGACTTGGAAATAAAGAACAAACTGACAGTGACCAGAGGGGAGGGAGGAGCGGGATAACAGGGAAACAAGGAGAGGGGGCAAGCCAAGGATCACAAATAGAGGACTCATGGGCATGGACAATGGGAGGGCTTGACTGTGGGAGTGGGGGAGACAGGGTAGGGGAGAGCAATGGGGAAAAAGGAGGGACAATTGTAACTGAACAAAAATTTAACATAAAATAAAAAGTAAAAAAGAAGAATCATTTGAAGCTCTTCAGAGTTGGAAAGAGTCTGAGAGGTCATTGTTCATCACTTCTGTGGTCCCCTCAGTCTAGTCTGTCAAAGTAGAAAACCTACATTTCACTTTCAATAGCTACTATATTCAGGTACCCAAAAGGTTACTAGTTTAAGGAGGAAAAGGGCCCTTTCAACCGAACGTGTGAGAACTCACCCTCAGGGCCTAGGTTAGGAGCTGTGAAAACACAGACTGAGACCAAGGCCCTGCTCCACATCGCTCAATCTGTGGTGACACGCCCCAGGCCACCAGTTCACACACATGACGCTGGACACACACACAGACACTGAAGCCAAAGCAAAGTTCTGACATCAGGGACCAGCATGGAAGTGAGAAAGTTATTGATAATGACAGCTTCTTCAGCTTCAAACAATACCCAGCAACACCTAACATTTTCTCTGTAATTCTTCCTTCTTACACTCTGGTCAATGAAATGAAATTACAGAAATGCTACAAATGACATTGATGAATGAAAAACAATGAGCGTGCATTAGAATGACTCCCTCTCTTGTGCCAGGGGGTTAGTTTCATTCTAGTCAATGTGACTCCAGGCAGGAACCAGGCTCGGTACCAGCACCGCCACCTGGCACCTGCTGGGCTGGGCGAGCTAAGCCGAGGCCTAATGCTTGTCCGCCATGACTCCCGGTGCAAGGCGGAGCCAACTCCCACATCCCTTCAGCAATTCCTCTGTCCACGGAACAGCGGTGACAATCCTGACCCGCTTTTAGAGAAGCTCCTACCTGTGGAGTTGTCCATACCTAGAAGCAGTAAAAAGAGACCCACCTTCCCAGAAACCTTCCTGGACCAGTCATTCCTCATGTTTAAGATAAATGATATTTTGTAACAACTGCTACATTATAAATCTTTGGCCCCTGAGACCTGTGGCCTTCTGTTATAAAATCTTCTTTGATAACTTTATGTTGACATAATATTGGAGGCAGAGAAAAGAAAGAACTATAAATCTCTGGTTGATTTGAGAAGGCATTGCTTCTCAAAGAAGAAAAAGGTTTAAGACCTGTAGAAAGTGCACAAAAAGACGTATAGAATCTTTTCACTAACAAACTGGACACAATTTTATGGCGCTGCATGTAGTATGTCTACTATTCTCATTTTATTTTAAATGTAGTCTACATTGAAAAAGTCTTGGTTTTAAAATATTCTTAAGGTAATAGAAAAGGTAACTTATGCCAAATGCAAAGCAAATTACTAAATCAGGAATAAATAAGGGACAGTAGTATCAACCCTATAGAAATAAAAATGAATATGAAAATACTTGTGAATAGTTACATACCAGCAAATTAGATAATCTAGATGAAATGGATAAACTGCCAGAAAGACACAACCTACCAAAATGGACTCAGGAAAAGTAGGAAATTTGAAAAGGTACCTAACAAGAAAAAAGGTTAAATTAATAATCAAAAACCTTCCAGCGAAAGAAAGAAAGAAAGAAAGAAAGAAAGAAAGAAAGAAAGAAAGAAAGAAAGAAAAGAAAGAAAAGAAAGAAAGAAAGAAAGAAAGAAAGAAAGAAAGAAAGAAAAGAAAGAAAGAAGAAAGAAAAGAAAAGAAAAGAAAAGAAAAGAAAAGAAAAGAAAAGAAAAGAAAAGAAAAGAAAAGAAAAGAAGAAAGAAAGGAAGAAAGAAAGAAAGGCCCAGGATCAGGTGACTTCACTGGCGAATTCTGCCAAGCATTTAAAGAATTAACATCAACTCTTCACAAATGCTTTAAATAACATACACAAAGAGGGAACACTTTCAAATCATTCTACTTGCCCAGTATTACACTAATACAAACCAGATCAAGACATCACGAGAAAACCTCAGACAAACATATTTATACTTATATGTGCAAAAATCATCCACAAAATGCTAACAAACCAAATCTATCAACATATAAAAACAATTCTATACCATGTCTAAGTGAGATTTATCCCAAAGTTGCAAGATTGGTTTAATGTTCCTGAAAATCAATAAGTATAATATCCCACATTATTAGAATAAAAGACCAAAACCACATAATCATCTCAAAGACAAAGAAAAACCTTTTGACAAAATCCAACACCCATTCATGATAAAAAACACTCAACAAAATAGGAATAGAGAGAATTTTCTGAACGTGGTAAGAGGCGTCTATGAAAAACCCACAGATAACATCATTCTCAATGGTAAAAGTCTAAAAGTTTTAAGATCAGGAACGAAAATGACTGAGCTCACCACTGACATTGAACAGCAGTACTGGAAGTTGTAACAGGGACAATTAGGCAAGAAAAAGAAATAAAGGGCATCCAGACTTTAATGAGAAGGCAAACTATTCATAAATGACATCATCTGTACATAGAAAACCAAAAGAAATCAACATCAGCCAAAAAAAAAAAAAATCAGAGCTAATAAATGAATTCAATATGTTTGCAAGACCAGTACACAAAGATCGCATATATTTCTGCGCAATAGAAATCAACTGATTTTTGCCTGAGGTGCAAAGAGATTGTCTTGCAATAAATACTGGGACAGTTGGTAATTCATGTGCCAAAAAAAATTTTTCTTGGAAGAACTCTGACCCATACCTCACACCCTAAACCAATACTAACTAGAAAAGCATCATAGACCTAAAATTAAGAAAACTTTTGGGAGCAAGATTAATAGCTGAACTTTAAAAGATGGCCCATCAAGTGCTGGTAAAGACAAGGAGCATCTGGAATTCCCAGACATGGTTGGGGGAATGTAAAACGGCACAACCGCTGCAGAAGACACTTTGCCATCTGCTCTAGGCTTTTATCCACGAGAAACAAAAGCATATGTCCATACGAAAACCTGTATGCAAATATTCATAGCAGTTTTCTTTCGATAGGCAAAAACTATAAATATGCAAATACCTAACAACAGGTCAGTGAATAAACAAATTATTTAATGGAACACCTACTCTGCTAAAACTGGAAATAACCTGAATGCAAAATGATGAATTAATTGTACTGTACCCATAAAACGAAACACTACTTAGCAATAAAAAGGAAAACGCAACCTGTAGAGCCAAAGACATGGATAAATCCTTCAAATGCATTGTGCTAAAGTGGATGGAGAAAGCCAAACTCAAAGTGCTACAAACCATATAATTCCATCTCTAGGAAATTCTGGAAAAAGCAGAACTACAGGGACAGAAATCAGATCACTGTTGCCAGGTGCTAGGATCTGGGGGAAAGAGATTAACTACGAAAGCACAAGGGGCAACTCTAGAAGTGACAGAAATATTCTCTTTATTATGGTGGTGGTGTTTGTACGACTATATAAATGTGTTGCAATTCTGCTGTACATCTAAATACCTTTGCTGGATATAAATCATACTGCAACAAACCTCACCTTTTAGGAAAAGAGCATATCGATGTCCACTGGAGAGACGCAGGCCTTAGGCCAGCCAAGGAAGAAGAGCCTCTTTGAGGAGGAGGATGGAATTGTCTTTACAATGGAATGAGACTCTAGTGGAAAGGGTCTGTCAGGTCAACAAATGTGGAGCAGGGAGGGAAGAGGAGAAACAGGAAGGGGAAAGCCAGACGTGAGTGCGCAGAGCTGTAAGGATATAAAAGGAGAGATCTGAAGATAATGATACAACACATAAACAACTCTTTACTGACTTCTTCAATTAGGAAATAAGAATTCCTGTATTGCAAAGGGATTTCATTTCGAACCTTGACTTATAGCAAGATCACGACTCCTCGTGTGACTGGTTTGGAACAGCGGGCACTGCCAGGTTCTTCGAGTGACACACGCCCCGGAAGCTTAAGCTGGGTAGGTATCTTACGCCAACCCTATTACCTCACTGAAGGGCACAAATCAGACTGTGTTTAACCTTCTCTGTACCAATCACCACCAGAAAATCCACTTAAGATTCCCCAGATGCAAAATGGAAAATATGTTTACTTCACAGAGCAGTTGTGAGAATTTCTGGCTCTGGGTCTAAGTTCACTGGGAATTATCAGAATAATCTTTATATAGTCAGAAAAAATCAAGAAATATTAGGTTTTACCTTGTGATTTCTTATATCTTATAAATGTTAATGCTACTTTTATGATGTTGATTTTTTAAAATAATTACTTTCATTATCGAAAAGTAAAATCAAAAGGTTTTTGAAGAGAATATAGTTTTTCTTTTAATATTAGTAAGTTCTGGACCTGATGCTTCCATTTAAATCTTTTAAACACTATGTACTTAAAATGTATATATCCAGCCCTGACCAGTGTAGCTCAGTTACTTGGGCATCATCCCACAAGGCGAAAGGTCACCAGTTCAATTCCAGGTCAGGGCACATGTCTGGGTTTCAGGTTTGGTCCCTGGTCGAGCGCTTGAGAGAGGCAACTGATCAATGTTTCTCTCGTTTTTCTTCCTCCCTTCCCCACTCTCTTAAAAAAAATAGTATATATCCATATATAAGAAATTTAAACTCCTTTGATGTTTATAAATCTGACCCATGAGATATATACAATAATCTTAATTGGTAAAAGTGAAAAAAATCAGAACATCTACATGTACAAAAACAGAAAAGACCAGAGCATTATATAGTCCAAATCTTAAGTGATTAATACTTTCTTTGTTTCTTCCTTTTTGTAGTTTTCAGATTCTTTTAGTATATAGAAATTTTGAAATCAGGTAACACTAGCTTTTTAAAATTTTTCCTCTCAATTTCAACACATTTTCCAGATAGGTGGGTTCCTTTTATAAATTAATCGAAACATGATTTTGCAGAGCAAATCAGTGACTTAAGTCACTGAAATTCAACTTAATCCCCCTGGTTTGGGGTCTAATTCCTACCATGCTGCCTCTTGAAAATATACTTTCTCGGCAGGTCTTGCTGAAAATAATAAAGTATAGAATGCCTTTTTCCTTTCATTAGCAAGATCCTAACCAATGACTATTGAAAGTCTTAAGGAAAAAAAAATCCTGAGGAAAGGTACTAACATGTATAGAATGACCACCACACAAGAGGAACTATAAGAGACGCTTAACTGAGAAACAGTTATGGAGGCACTTGTCTTATACCAGGTGTTGTGGTAAGGGCTTTACAAAAATTGACTTTTTTCAGTCCTCATCATAACCACATGCATTAGCATCTATCATTATCCCCAATTTCTCAGATGATGAAACTAAGGCACATAGAGTTTAAATAAGGGCCGAAGTCATATAGCTAGTACTGGGATCTAAGCCAAAGTAAAACACTGCAGACGGTTCTGCAAATGGGCTTTCTGTGCTTGATGTCTCTCCACAGATAATCTCACTGAGTTCCCAACCACAGAACAAGGTGGGTATTATCCCCACCTCACAAAAGACAACTTAGCGTATAGCAGTTAAATGATGTGCCCAAGGTCATTCGGCTGATGTCTTAGCCTGGATAAAATCCAGGTTTATGACACCTAAGGCTGAGCTACTTCCATCGTACTGTGTATCTCCAGCAAAGCATCTAGAGACACACCCATTCTGGGATTTGCACCAACTCTAGAGAGCACACTTCACTCTGACACAAGCTAAATTGGGTTGCACTGCTGCTATCTGGTATTTTCTCTACTATTGAATAGCCACTCCATTTTCCAAAGAATAGAGTAACATTAAAAAAAATTAAATAAACTCAGGAAATCAATAAAGAGGAAATTTCTAGTAATTACTTCTCTGCTGTTAAAGAATCTTTTTAAATGCTTATCAACTCAAGCTTTTCTGGTCTTGGACACAAACAGATCATGTAAACTGGAAACAGGCTGAAGCCACAGGCCAGGAAAGGACTAAGATCTAGATTAAAGGTTTCTTCATTTTATACTTAGATTTTCAAGTGATGTGAACTCAGCAAGATAACGGCTGCCTGCCTCTGGGTTTGCTCCCCTGTTGTCCTTGTAAAGGACCAGCAGCACAGCAGCACCTTAGGGCAGGTGTTGTTACATAATGACACTTGAATGTCCCTGCTAAATGTCAGTTCAAGGGTTGCCTTCATAAAACAGAATGGATGGACTTAGTGGAACGTGCCTGTTTTGGCTGAGAATTGCCTGCACAATTATACTATTAAGACCAGGATACAGATGTTTGTGACTAAGCCCATGCTCAGTGAGTAAGTGCTATTGAGCATTCCACGTTACCAGACATCTGTTTCCTGTTTTTATTCTTCCCTTTATCATTCCATCCAGATTTCCTCACACCTGTAGGCCACCTAAAACAGCCACAATTAAGCAACTCTGATGTGTGCCTGTCTCCTTTTCCATCTTTAACTGTTGCTCAGCATAGCTTAGTCATTTTCCTTGGAGGGACAGGGGGAAGGAAACCTAAGGTCTCTCAAAAGTACGTTCTGAGAGATTGTTTGGATCAGCCCCATCACAGTCCAGAATATCCCACACCTCTGGCCTCAGTTCCGGGGGGGAAGGGAGAGCAGCTCAGGGCTAGGACATTCAAAGTCTGAGTCCCTCAGGGGCTATTGCCTGAGACTGGGATGAAGTGTTTAGCACCTCCTGCGGGCTGGGCCAGCATCACCCTCAATGGGAGACTCTTTTGGTCTGTCCCCCTGAGCCCAGGGCACCTGAGCTTGCTACACCCAAACCGAAACTGCAGCGAGCCTCTCCATGGTGAACTAGAGTTGGAGACTCTGTCACAGAAGGGGTGGCTTGGCTCTGGAGTAGGGATCACTTTCCCCTCCCTGAGAGCCTAACCACCAACCTCCAAGTAGCTCTGTCCTCCTGACCCCAGTTACCCCACCCTACCAAGCTCAAAACCTGTGGAAGAGTCTATAGGCTGCAGACAGCCTGGATCCACTCCACAGTCTTTCTTTGGAAGGCTCTGGAGGAAGACCAGGCAACCTCAGAGGGAGGCAGAGTAGCTGACAGGTGATGGTGGACTTCAGGGAGCCTCGGTCCTTTTACGGATCTTTTTCCAGCTCTAGGCTGTAGGAAGCTGCCCCTTATACACAGATTGGCCCCACCCATGCACTGAGGTCCTGTAGATGCAGCCACAAATAGCGAACAGCATTGTAGCTCCAAACAGGTAGCCCAAGGCCGGTTATACATCACGTCTGACGTCAACCTGTGCCTGAATCCTGCTCAAGCAGATCCAGAACTAACACCAACAGTGGTAGGATCCAGACCACAACAGGGCTTGTCCCAAAAAGACACAAAAGTGGCAGACTTCAGCAGGCACCAGATCTGCCTGGAAACAACTCTGCTTCAGGGGCAGCCCCTGCACAGCATTTCACACATGGCGATCAGGATTTACCCTTACAGTCACCAGCCTAAAGGGCTAACTCCACCCACAAAAGAGCCAACAGCATTCCAGTTTCAACTACAATAGGAGGGTGTACATAACCCACAAGAAAAATTCCTGGAGCAGGCAGCTCATTTGATCTGGAAAATTGTGCCACTGAGCCCAAAAAGACACCTGAATCATAAAGCCATCATAACAAGTTTGGGAGTCATAGCAGATCTAATACACAGAGACACAATGGGGAGACAAAGGAATATACCCCAAATGAAAGAACAAGAGAAATCCTAAAGAACCATTAAATGAAATGGAAGCAACCAAAATACCAGAAGCAATTTAAAACAATGGTTATGAGGATGCTCAAAGACCCTGGGGGAAGAATGGATGATCTCAATGAAAACTTAAACAAAGAGAACAAGTATTAAAGAGAAAACAGAAACCAAAAAAAAGAGTCAATCAGAAATGAAGAATACAATATCCGAAATAAAGAATACACTAGAAGGAATGAACAGCAGGTTAGATTAAGCAGAGGATCAAATCAGCAATTTAGAGGACAAGGAAACAGGAAACAAGCAGAGCATCAAAAAAGAAAAAGAATTTCTTAAAAATGAGGAAAGTCTAAGGGACTCCTGGGATAACATCAAGTATAACAACATCTGCATCATCAGGGTACCAGAAGAAGAAAGTGAGCAAGAGATACAGAAACTGTTTGAAGAAATAGTGGATAAAAACTTCCCTAATCTGGTGAAAGAAAAAGTCACATGAATTCAGGAAATACAATCCCCAATCAAGATGAACCCAAAGAGACCCACAACAAGGCAGACCATAACTAAAATGGCAAAGGTTAAAGACAAAGAGAGAATAATAAATGCAGCAAGAGAGACACAGTAAGAAACTTATAAGGGAGTTCCCATAAGGCTGTCAGCAGATTTCTTAACAGAAACAATCAGGCCAGAAGGGATTGGAATAAAATATTCAAAGTAATGAAAAGCAAGGAACTGTAATCAAGAGTACTCTATTCAGCAAGGTTATCATTTAAAATTGAAGGTGAAATTAAGAGCTTCCCAAACCAAAAGAAACAAACAAACAAAAAACACACTACTAAAGGAGTTCATTACCACCAAATCATTATTGCAAGAAATGGTAAAGGGCCTGCTTTAAGAAGAATACAGAGAGGGATATAGGCATGAAAAATAAAATGGCAATAAATAAGTACTTATCAATAATAACCTTCAATGTAAATGGATTAAATGCTCCAATCAAAAGATATTGAATAACTGAATGGATAAGAATATATAACCAATATATATATGCTATCCACAGGAGACCCACCTTAGAACAAAGATAGACAAAGACTGAAAGTGAAGGGGTAGAAAAAAATATCCCACACAAATAGAAGTGAAAAAAATCTAGGGTAGCAATGTTTATACCTGACAAAATAGACTTCAAAAAAAAGGCCATAAGGACAAAGAAGGTCACAACATAAGACTAAAGGGATTGATCCAACAAGAGGATATACCCTTGTAAACATATGCAACCAACATAGGAGCATCTATATATTGGGTTGGCCAAAAAGGCTGTTTAGTTTATTCTGTAAAATAAAAGACGCACTTTTCATTTTCACCAATAACTTTATTGATTTGGATATTTTGACTATGTTGGCTCTCTCCCATGTGATATAAAATTGATTGTTCTCAATTAATGTCTGCATTTGATTGCTATCAACTTCAACTGGTCTACCTGACCCTGGAGCATTGTCCAATGAGGAATCTCCAGCACGAAATTTTGCAAACCGTTTTTGACACATTTCATCAGTCACAGCACCTTCTCCATACACTGTACGAATCTTTTTTTTGCATTTCAGTTGCATTTTTACCTTTCTTGAAATAATAAAGCATAATATGCCAAAATGTTGCATATTTTCTTCCATCTTCAATATTAAAATGGGTGAATAAAAATTCACCAATTTTGATAATTTTTTGAAATGCACACATATCACAACTATCACAATACAATCTAACAAAATTGTTTTGAATGAAGATGAAGTTAAAGACAGCTAAGCACTACTAGAGCCATCTTATGGAAAAAAACAAACAAACAATTTGGCCAACCCAATTATATAAAGAAAATCTTGGTGGGCATTAAGGGAAAGATTGACCACAATACAGTCATAGTCATGGATTTTAACACCCTATCATCATCAATGGATATATCTTTCAGACCAAAAAAAAAAAATCAAAATCAACAAGGCAACAGTGACCTTAAATGATACACTGGGTCAGGTAAATTTGATATTTACAGAACATTTCATCCCAAAACAGCAGAATATACATTCTTCTCAATAGCACATGGAACATTCTCACAGACAGACCACATGTTAGAAAACAAAATAAATTTTAACAAATTCAAGAAGATTAAAATCATATCAAGCATCTTCTCAAATCAAAATGGTATGAAACTACAAATGAACAACAAAAAAAATCAACAAAATTCAAACAAATGGAGGGTAAGTAGTATGTTAGTAAACAATGAATGAGTTAGCAATGACATCAAGGAAGAAATCAAAGATTACCTGGAAACAAATGAAAATGAACAAAAAAACAACCCAAAATCTATGACACACAGCAAAAGCAGTCCTAAGAGGGAAGTTTATAGCATTACAGGCCTACATCATGAAGCAAGAAAAATCTCAATCTAACACTACACCTGAAAAAAAAAATCAGTAAGATCAATGAAGTCAAGAGCTGGTTCTTTGAAAATATAAACAAATATGTTTATATTTGTTTATATTTAAATGTAAAAAAAATGAACATTGATGCAAAAATCCCCAACAAATTATTAGCAGACCAAATCCAGCAATACATTAAAAAATCATACAGCTCGGGATGGTGTGGCTCAAGGGATTGAGAGGTTGCCTGAGAACCAAAAGGTCGCAGATTTGATTCCAGTCAGGGCACATGCCTGGGTTGCTAGCCAGGTCCACAGTTGGGGGAGTGCGAGAAGCAAACATTCAATGTTCCTCTCACGCACTGATGTTTCTCTCCCTCTTTCTCCCTCCCTTCCCCTCTCCCTGAGAATAAATAATATCTTTAAAAAAAAATCATACACCAGGACGAAGTGGGATTATTTCTGGGAATGCAAGGTTTGTACAGTATTTGCAAATCAATAAATGTGATACATCACATAAACAAAATGAAGGATAAAAATCACATGATCATATCAATAGATGCAGAAAAAGCAATTGATAAAATCCAGCACCCATTCATGATAAAACTCTCAGCAAAGTGGAACTAGAGGGATCATATGTCAACATAATGAAGGCCATATATGACAAACCAACAGTCAACATTAAACTCAAGGGGCAACAACTAAAATCATTTCCCCTTATATTAAGAACAAGACAGGGATGTCTACTTTCACTACTCTTATTCAGCATAGTAATGGAAATTTTAGCTACTGCAATCAGACAAGAAGAAATAAAAAGCACTCAAATTGCAAAGGAGGAAGTAAAACTGTCATTATTTGCAGATGACATGATACTGTACACAGAAAACTTTAAAGACTCCACCAAAAATCTACTAGATCTAACAAATTCAGCAAAGTAGCAGTATACAAAATAAATATGCAGAAATCAGTCGCATTTTTGTACACCAATAATGAACTATCAGGAACAGATATTAAGAAAACAATCCTGTACAAAAATAAATAAATAAATAAATAAATAAATAAATAAATAAATAAAAGGGACCTAGGAATAAATTGAAGAAATTGAGGAAGGTACAAATTAAGTGGAAGCATATACCATGTTCATGGATTGGAAGAATTAACATCATAAAAATGTCCATACTACCCAAAGCAATCTATTGATTCAACACAATTTTTATTAAAATACCAATGGCATATTTTACAGATCTAGGAAAAATATTTGAAAAACTTATATGGAACAAAAAAAACCCCAAACCACAAAGGTATCACCAAATAGCCTCAGCAATCTTGAGAAAGAAGAACAAAGTTGGAGGGATTGCAGTACCTGTTATTAACCTATGCTACAAGCATGGTACTGGCATGAGAACAGGCATATAGATAAGTGGAATGGAAGAGAGCGCCCAGAAATAAAGCCATACCTTTATCGTCAATTAATATTTAACACATGAGGCAGGAGCATACAACACAGTCTCTTCAGTAAATGGTGTTGGGAAAAACTGACAGGTACATGCAAATAAATGAAACTAGAGCACCAATTTACACAAGAACAAATTAAAAATAGATACAAGACTCAAATGTAAGTCATTAAACCATAAAAATCCTAGAAGAAAACATAGGCAGTAAAATCTCAGACATCTCTCATAGCAATATTTTTGCTGATATGTCTCCTAGAGCAAGGGAATCAAAGGAAAAAAATAATGGAACTACATGAAACTAAAAGGTTTTTGCACAGCAGAAGAAACCGTTAAAAAATTAAGACTTCCCATTGTATGGGAGTACATATTTGCCAATGATACAACTGGTAAGAGGTTAATTTCCAAAATATATAAAGAATTTATACAACTCAACACAAGGAAGACAAACAATCCAATTAAAAAATGGGCAACGGACCTGAACAGATACTTCTCCAAAGAGTACATACAGATGGCATATGAACAGACATATGAAACAGTGCTCAATGTCACTATCAGAGAGATGCAAATTAAAACCACAATAAGATCACTTCACACCTGCCAGAATGGCTATGCATCAATAAATTAACAAACAAGTGCTGGAGTAAAGGGGACCTTACTGCACTGTTGGTGGGAATGCAGATTGGTACAGCCACTGTGGAAAACAGTAGTTTCCTCAAAAAATCAAATATGGAACTGCTTTTTGACCCATCACCCCTCTTCTGGGAATATATACTGAAAATCCCAAAACACTTACTCAAGAGAATATATGCATCCCTATGTTCATTGCAGTGTTATTTACAATAGCCAAAAATCTGGAAATAGTTCAAGTGCCCATCAGTAGATGAGTGGATAAAAATGCTGTGGTACATTCCCACAATGGAGTACTATGCGGCTGTAAAAAAGGAAATCTTACCTTTTGCAACAGCATGGATGGACCCGAAGATTAGTGTGCTAATAAGTGAAATAAGCCAGGTAAAGACAAATACCCTATGATCTCAATTGTATGTGGAATCTAATGAACAAAATAAACTGATGAAATAGAGCATGGATACATGGAACAGACTAATAGCTGCCAGAGGGGAGGGGATTGGGAGTCTGGATGAAAGGTGAAGGAATTAGCCAAAATACATGTATGCCATACAAAACACATACAGACAACAGTGTGGTGATAGCCAGAGGGAAAGGGGGTGGGAGCTGGGTGGAGCTGGGCAAAGGAGGGCAAAATGGGGTTGGAGACTTTGCTTTGGGCGATGGATGCACAATAGTGTACAAATGATGTCTTATTGAGTTGTACACTTGAGATCTGTATGGTTTTTGTGAACCAGTCTCCAATAAATTCAATTAAAAAAATAAAACTGCAAAAAATTATAAAAAGTACATTCTGAGACTGGAGGCCTATTGCCCATGTAATCTACCCTGATCTGACAAATCTCCTCCCTTATTTCCAGTTAAGAACTTTGCTGTTGAGGCAATATCTGCCTCTCCAAGAAAACAATTGCGAACTGAATCACAAAAGGAAAACCTCCAGGAGCACAAGTTGAGGCAGCAACTTACCTAGTGATGCACTCCGTGCCCCAGAACAAGATGTGTTTAAATTTAAGGAAGTTCATTTCTATGCAAAGAGATTAATGTCAAAGTTTTCCTCAGTCCAAGGCAGCATCTTTATCCTCATTGTATACTAGACCTTAGAGACTTTAGGTCACTTTATACAACTCTTGTATCAAAGATTTGGTGTTGCCGCATTTTAGTTAAGAAAGGTTAAGTGACTTACCTAATGGCTCCTACTTCAAACAGCTTGAGCATAGGGTACAGTGTAAATAGCCTAATGGAAAATACTCAGAAAAAGTGTACACAAAGTACATTAGATATAATAAGCAAATTCAGAACGTGCAAGTCTATCTCTTTTCGATAGGAAAAAAAGGACCCCAAACTAAAGTGGTTTAGTCAGCTCTAGGAAATGGTTTTGGGTAACAAAATGAGAATATGGACTTTTACCTTTTACACTTCACTATTACATAATATCAAAACAAACATTAATTACTTTTATGGTTTTTTTCTGATTTTTTAAAAAAGAAAATGTATTCTATTCCTCTGATTCATTATAATCATCAAAAAATTTTCTTTGTACGTCAGCATTTTTCTTTGCAAACTATCATCTCTCTTCCTCCGTACACTATATTCAAATAGAACTTCTGAGACACCTAACAGAGAGCATAAGACAGCTTTCACATCAAAATATTTAGAAAAAGCAGGCGCAGAAAAAAGTAAATAGTTCTTCTCATAGTTTCATGTGCTGTCATCACTCTCCTTCAGAACCACTTTGCTCACCAAAATTGATGAAATTAACCAACTTACCAACTTTCATAACTTACTGATCATTCCAGAATTCTGGATACACTAAACATAAAATTAAAGAATTCTGCATTTTTTCTGATGTTGTCTACTGTAAGCTTAAAGTTGAAGTTTGATCAATACCAAAAGAGTTGTCAATTCCCGTTAGTTACCCCATATATCTTCTCTTATTCACCCACTGCAACAGAATTTTTAAGCTACGAATATAAGCTACTGAAGTAAAGACTTCAGGCCCCTTTGCAGAAGAGCAGTGTATCCAAATTCTGGCCAGTGGGATTTCAGCATAGGTTTTGTGTGGCAGCTCTTCTGAACATTCCTTAGAAAAAGCCAGCTCCTTATTGATCTCAATTTGGATTATGAAGATGCCCATCTCACTCCACCGATGAGAGCTAAACAGGGAGCAGCCATCAGCTCTGAGACTTTGTGGGGCAGAGGTGGCAATCAGCCCTGCACTGATCTTGGCACTCTGTCTGAGAAAAAGATAAACTATCTCATCCAAGGAACTGTGATTTGAAGTTCCTATCAATGGAGCCAAAACCAATCCTAACATCCAAACTCTGTTACTTGGGGTATCTGAAAAAATAAAAACATGTTTTTAAATTTGCCTGTCCTCTGAAATTCCTAGGTGGGTATCGCAGATGATCCTAATAGATTCTCCTAAGTTTTGGTATGAAGGAATAGTTTAATAACAAGCCAAACTATATAATCCTGATAAAAATTGAAAATACGCAGTATATAAATTACAAACTGAATTTCAGGTCAGCAGTATATGAAGTAAATAAGTTAACAGAAGAAAGTACTACACCATTTAGGTTTTTAAATTTTTTATTTTAAGAAAATACATAGCCGAGAATCATTTTATTTATGCTGTGGTAGATATAACATATCTTTGAGAATCTAAATAAGTTTACTGATTGCTAAATCTTTTACATTAAATTGTGTCTTATTTTCACATTACCAATTGTCTTCATGGCTTATATACTCACTGAACAATTTTTCAACATCATTTAAAATGACTGAAAGACAAACGTCTCCAATATCTATGAAATAAGTAAATGTATATTAATAAGAATTACAACATTTTCTTCCAGAAAAGTTAGTGCCTTGTTTATGAACCGTATATGCATCGTATGAGTTGAGAAAATTCACTTGAAATTTTTGTTTCAATTTGCTAGCAAATACCGTACTACTTAGAAGCCATTCACCAGTCTTAAGCCTTAAACTCAGATTCCACATCTTAGCCTCCTTGTGTTGGAGGCTTACCGTCTTAACACTGGGTAGCAGGGCTTCCTTAAGGTTACTAATTAAGAGGGGGAACTAGCTCACTAGCAACTATACTAACCTTGACTGAGCAGGCCTGAAAATCAATCCCATCCCACTTACCTGTTCATTCTGATTTGCAACAATGAAAAGACATGGATGAAAAGGCCATAAAAAAATCAACTAAAAATATTTTTTTTAAAGTCTTTTTCTTTCTTGTTTTTTTTTAAAAGATTTTATTTATTTATTTATCTTTAGAGAGAGGGGGAGGGAGGAAGGGAAATATCGATGTGCAAGAGATACATCATACATGGGTCAGTTGCCCCCGACACGCTCCCAAATGGGGACCCGGCCTACAACCCAGGCATGTGCTCCAACAGGGAACTGAACCGGCAACCTTTTGGTTCACAGGCCAGTACTCAATCCACTGAGCCACATCAGCCAGTGCTAGACATATTCTAAATGTTATAATCTTCCTTAGGCAGATCACCAGGGAGTTTGTATCTTTGACAAAATGCACACAGTTTGAATTCCTCTATGCTATCCTTGCTTACTGCATTTTTATTTTAATGTTAGATAAAAATGAAAAAAAGATACGATTACACCAAAAACATTTTTAAAAAGGCATCTGGAGAATTACAAATTAAGAAAATGCAATGAGAAATACATATGTTTCACTCCCTTTTCCAGTATTCTTACAACTCTGCTTTCTTGGAAGAGAATTCATGAGCTGTAATACTTGAGCAGATTCTCATCTGTAGGTTTCAGGATTTTCTTATCTGCTAAATTCACCACCCATCCAGGAGCAAGACCAAAGAAAATCTGCCTTGGATCCTTTCGAGTACTAAGCATTTTGAAGAGTTCATCTTTAGTGATATCAGGTAAAATATAACCATACTTCTTGGCAAGTTCAAGTCTCGCTTCAGGAAATTTGGCAGGATCCGCCAGGTAACCCCGATTCTTTGCATCAGTGTAATACGGGACCAGGGCTTCAGGTGGAAGCATTCTTTTTGGAATGGGTTGTCCCCGCAGGAAGAATGGAACAGGTTTGCAAAGGATTTCTAAAAAACATTTTCAAAAACAAACAAAAACAGACACAAATATTGGCTATATATAATGATCTTCTTTAATAATAACTGTCTTTTAATTATTAATTTTTAAATATTACCACAATCAGAACTTAATTTTAAGAACTTGTTTTAATTAAATAGGCTTGTCTTAAGTGAGCAAATGAAATGCTTCATTTTCAAAAGTTTGCATCTTAAAAGTCAAAGTCACTCCTCATTACCAATGAATAATGAATTTCTTACGCATAGGTTAACACCATATTTAAGCTAATGTTTAAAATTAAAAACTAAACCTCATTATGACATACTGCCTAAAGTATATTAAACAAAGATGGAGCCCCACTTGCCACACCACTAATAGGATATCCTAAAACAGAAAACCAAGGTGCTTGAACCGCAACTCAGTGAACCATGAGGACTTTTAAATCCTCGTGGCAGTCAGGATGATACAAAGGAGAAAAGGAAATGACTGCAGAGCAAGCTTACCCAGACTTCTTGGATCATAGAAGGCTGTAGTAACAACACCGCCATTTTTTTCAATTGCAGCAATGGCTAGTTCTGAAGCCAACTGTACTTCAATATTAACTTTTGCCTTAAAGGTATCAGCACCCTGTAATATGTTAAAACAAAGTCTGTTAGTAGATAGCCTGAATAAAAGTAAATTATGGCAAGCTTCCTTTTTACAGTTTTCTGTTCCCAAGTGCCTACAATCTAACATTCCTATTTTTTAATTTTTATTTTTTTAGTCATTCCTACTTTAAATACCTCTGCTCTGACATCCTATCAAACAATATCAAATGTTTTGCATTTTTTTAAACCATTTTGTTTTGCCAATTTTCATTACCTATAATCAGGGATGACTGTATTTTCATTTGATGTATTTAGTAGATACCAATATAACTATCCACTCCCAGTACTTCATTCATCTGTATACTCCTCATAATAACTTCATGACAAAATTACTGCTAAATCAATGTCATTGATGGGGACACTGAAACAGAGAAGTTAAGGAACTTGCCCAAGATCACAAAGCTACGATTCTAATTCAGGGAGTTTAGTCACGGAGCTTCTGTGTTCTTTACCACACTGTGCTGAATAATACAGATAAAACCTTAACTTCCTTACATCTAAACAAGCAAGAGGCCAAGAGATGGTTAAAGTAGGGGATGAGTGGGCTGGAGCCAGGGAAAGAACAAAAGGTCTGTCAACCATTTCTGAGCTTTAGAGGGGTCAGACGCCTCTAGGGAAAAAGGCAGAAAAACAAAAACTAACTTTGCATTCACTATTGATTTTATTATAGCCTCTAAACTGATGATAATAATAATATTAATATCTACATTTCCTGAATGGATGGTCAACACTAAAAAAAAAATGCAGTACTGAACTTTAAAGTTCTGTTTTTGGTCACTTTAGTTAGGATCTGTGTGTTATATTTTACTTTATTTTTATTATTTTTTTAATCCCCACCTAAGGATATGTTAATTTCAGAGAGGGGGAACACAGGGAGGGGGAAGGAGGAGGGAGGAGAAAAGGGAGATAGGGGGAGGAAGAAGAGGAGGGAGAGAGAAACATTGATTTAAGAATAAGAAACATCAATTGGTTGCCTTCGGTATGCATACCAATCGGGAATCAAATCTGCAACCTAGGTTATGTGCCCTGACTGGGAATCAAACCTGCAAACTTTTGGTGTTGGAGGCCAACAGGACAACACTTGAAACAACCGAGCAACCCAGCCAGGGCTATTTTACATTAATTTCAAAACATTCTTACAACAATTTAAAAGATGGTGCCATTAGCATTCTTTTTGTGGTGACAAAAATATTTTGCTAACTTGGCATAGTCGAAATAAGCTGGCTCCCAATCATGTTCCTGTTCTTAATTAAAAACTTCTAACGTACTTCAAAAATGTTCCATCAATTCCAAGACACATTTTCTCACATTTTTTCCATGTATAATTCTGGTCTGCATTTGTATAATCAATGGCACCTTTGACTCAGTAAAATAAATTTTACCATATTATTTGTGGTTTTTAATTATTATGCCGTAATTACTTAACCATTTCTCTATCTTTGGGTATTGGGATTAGTTCCATTATTTTCATTATTATAGAAAGAATTTTTAAGAATATCTTTTTATCATTAGGATTCCTTTGTTTTTCCTTTAGTAGATAGATTCCCAAACTGGTATTTTTGCACTAAAGGATAAAAATAGTCTTAATAATCACTATTTATTGCAAATCTGAAATCCAGAATAGGTCAACCAATTTACAAAGCTATAAATAACATTTAACAGTATTTACACAGCCACGGCCCTACTGTAGTTTTCAAGATTATTTTGGCTAGAACAGACACATGCTTAAAAGCTGTTGGGATGTGCGCTTTAATGGCTAATGAGGCCATGGATTTTCCACAGGTTAATTACATACATATTTCCTTACATACCCAGAGTAAATATTAAAGATTAATTATGCATTTGGTATGCATTTTCAAATCACTTTATTTGGAATGCTATTATCTGTAAGGCTTATTTTTTCAAAGGAATGTTAAATGGTTTTTCCATAAATATATGCTTCCCTCTAGTGCACGCAGCCCTATTACTGGAATACAAGAAACAGGAGTAGTTGATCAACAATGTACAAGTTTATTTGCTTTTGAAATTCCTGGTCAATGGATAAAAATAAAAAACGTCTTTACTGCGATTAGAATTGGACTTGATTTATTCCTTTCCTCCACAAATATTAGCTGAGTGACTATCATGAGCCGAAAAAGGAAATACAGCAATGAATCAAAGTACCTGCACTCAAAGAGCTTATAGGATAGTGAGGAATAAAAAATACATACATTACTTGGTAATAAATGTCAGGTGTTCATATATTCAAAGAAAAATACTTTGGTCAGGGTAAGGCAGACAAAGTATGACTGTGGGGGTGGAGGATGAGGCGGGATGTGTGAGTGCTCCCTCATAAAAAAATGTCAAAAGGTGACATTTGAACAGAGAACCAAAGAACGTGATGGAGCATGGTCAATGGATACAAGGAGAAAGGCATTCCAGGACCATCAAAGAGGGGCCCCTCAATGAAAAGATCGCTGGCTTTCTAAAACCACAATTGAGTATAACACAATCACTGTAAGGTAACAGTCATGACTACTTAAAAGGGATAAAAATTTAAAAAAGCAAAGTCATGATTATATGGAAATCAGAAATAGCCTTCTATGTAACTCCAAAAAAAATCTAATCTAGAGACTTACCTCTTCCACTAGCTGGACACCGTAATCCCTTTTAAATGGCTGAATGGTCACACCTCTTCCATTGACGAGTTGGGTTAAGTCAATAGGCTGAGTGGGATCAACTCGACCCAAATCAATAAGATACTGCAGCCTGTTGAGACTCAAAGGCTGATACTGGCGTCTGAAGCTACGACACAAGAAAGTAACAGCCGAAAAACTCAGTCAAACTTATCTTTTTCTAAGTTCTCCAAATCAAAGCTTTGTCCTGTGATTTCCTCCATCAATTTAGATGTTTTTAACAAAATAACACCCTCCTGAACATAACAAAAACATGTAACATTGCTTGCTTTCTGGTAATGAAACAAAACCGGTACTTCCTTTGTTCCACCAAAAATAATTTACCTCTCTAAGCATTTCACTCATTTACACAAATAAATTTGTGAAAAATTTAACCCATTATATGAATTATGGATTAATTATTGGGTGACACAATGCGCCACATTTTTATATATATTTTGCTAAGCCTCTGAACAACCACGAGAGCGAGCATTACTACCTCCATTATGCAGGTCTGAGTGCAACGTCCAGGGTTTTCTTCCTACTAATCCAGGTTAAAATTCATTATCGAAAATAGTTCAGAGAAACAGTAGCAAAAGTTGTTTTCAAAGTGAATTTAAATTTCTACCAAGCTCTTTTTCAGGTTATTCTCAGTGAAAATTAGGGATCTGTACTTTAAAAAGCAAAAGCAACCATACCTATGTCCTTCATTAAACCCGTATTTAGGGATTCGGATGTAAAATGGGGTCTGGCCTCCCTCGAAGCCCAGTCGGGGCCGGGTTCCTCTCTGCCGTTCTCCTTTATGGCCTCTGCCACATTTTCTACCTCTTCTCCGACCTCTTCGTCGTCTTTCCTACAAAGAAATAAGTTTTATGATCTACAGATGCATTTTTTAAAACTGTATTTTACCTCTTCGCTATATATATTTTATGCCATTTATTCATCCAACCAACCCATACTAACTAAAACTACTGTGCACTGCACGGCTCTTAGCTGCTCTAAAGTCTACACACTCTGAATCAGTATCTCTGCCTCTGAAGATGTAGCTGATTCTTGCAAAGTCCAAGTTGTGTTTCAAAGTCAATGAATAAGGATACTATGACAGGCTTGGACTGAAAAATGCTAGAATTAAATATCCACAACAAACAATGATATAGGATATTCAAAAAAATTTACTTTGCAATTAATTGTAAATATGTATGTTATACATATTTTTATTTAAAGATTAACTTATAAAAGTATTTTTATTTCTTGCCACCTCACAAAAGCAACGTCTTGGCTTTTTCAATGGCAGTATGTTGACCTTTCAGAGCTGTATTCAGTGACTTTTCAAGAGATATCTAACGTAACAAATCAATTGAAATCTTTCTCATGAAGACAAAGATATACTGGAAAAGCACTTCATTTTAAATACTATTTTTAATGAGACAATCATTTTGTAGTTTTTGTGACTTCGCTCCTCCGCCTTAATTAAATTAATTCTACTTTTAAACATAAACCTTATTAAGAATCAGGACCACGCGGGTACATTTTCCTCTCTGCAAGTAAGGATTGCAACCATACGTTCAACCCAGCACCCTTCGGGAAAGGAGTCCTCCAGCACGACTGGCAATAAAGGGCCGCTTTCATGGCCCTAGCGCTTCCCGTACCGCCACCAGCCATTTACCAGTTTCCTCGAACCTGGACTCGGCTTTAAATTGGCCAGACTCACACGGGGCAGGGCCCGGATCAAGTCCAGAGCCCTGGTCCCACCACCCCGTACCGGACCAGCCATGACTGCACGCCCCGAAACTTCCACCTGCGTCCTTTCCACCTCCGCGCACACTCGGGACGCTGCTTTACGGCCTCGGCCCCGCCCCTGTCGTACTGCAGCGTCCGTTGCGTCCGCTACGCCGTCTGTCCAGGGGTGCACCGGGAGCCAGGAGTTCGGCCTTTTTGGGGGGCCACGTGATCATATCTTGGACATTCGTTCCTTGACGTGAGGCTCTCGGCCCGCTTTACGTACAACCTTTTCTTCCGCCACTCTTTGAGAACCCTGGGAGCCTTTGAGTCTGCGTCTGGCGTGGTCGTCCGTTTGAGACAGGGTCTTCTCTGATCTCAACGTGGAGCCTGGAATAAAATAATGTGCTAAATTAAACTATTAGTTTCGAGCTTGGGTAATCACATATGGTAAGATAAAATATTACTCAATATGTGCAGCTAGGTTTGGACAACAATTGTATTTTTTAAATATTTTTGACAAAATTTTTTAAGGAAGTAATACTCAGGGGTCCAACTATTAAAGTGCCCCTGCAGTTTAACCTGTGTATGTAATTTTCCTTTTATGTAATAAAGGTTTTGTGTAATTACCTATGAGTAAAATTAAGCTACGCATTCTCACGTGCATGTACATTGCTTTGACTGAGTCACTGGGATACTAACTTCACTTATTAATAATGATAGGAGCCATACCAAGGCTTGTGAAGTGTCCAAAGCTGTGTTAAGTCAGCCTTACTCGATTTATCTAACGAAGCAACCATTGATAGAGGTAGATATTACCTTTTATGGATGGAGACAGTGGGCTTAGAAGAGCCTGTCAGGTAGCTTGACCAAGGCATCAAAACCATCAGCAAAGCCAGGATTCAAACTTACACTGCCTCCTATTATAAAGCTAGTATTTTTTATAATATAAAAATCGATTATATGCAGCTCAAAGTACCTAACATTTACATAATGTCAGCTTCTTAATTTTTGCCTTAGTTAGGAGTAATATAGAAGACCTTTCTTTTTCGTTGTGTTTTCTTTTTATATTTTACTGTCTTCCTGGGGATTTTTTTTCCCGCTGATTCGTATTAGTGATCACGAATACTAAAAGTGAGAAATATTTGGAGGGGAGTGTTGGCAGAAGAAATATCCAAACCTGTAGAGAATTTTTATGAGTTTGTTTGAGCCATACTGACAACAATTGCTGGGAAGCAAAATCTCAATGGATTGATAAAATGCTCCAGAGAATGGCAGTTTTACATCTTATTTTATATATTAAAATCAAAGGAAGAGAGGCAAGGAGGGTTATGTGAAGTTCATTGATGGTAGTTAGGGAGGTGGGAGAAAGCAAAGTGGGTGGAGAAATCTCTGAGATTGAATAAAGAGTAAATAAAATTCAGTGACACTTCTTTTATGTTGGTGGGTATAGGAGAGTTAACAGTCAACATTTACCGCACATAGAGATGGTATTCCAGGAACAAGATAATGAGAGGTTCTGTAGTCTTGGGCTCTGGTGTGTGGGTGTGCCCTGAGGGTTCTTGAAGATTCTCTGACATTCCAAGGGTATGTTATCTTAGATGCAAAAAGACAATAGACAGGCTTATTTAAGTTAAATATTGGTCTTTGTCAAGGGAGCTACAGGCCCAGGACCCGATGGCCAGCCATGACTCACTTTTGGTTTGGCCTGAACATGAATCCCTTTGCAGTTACTTTCAGTCTCTGAGTTTATAAGGCCCATCACACAGGCCTCCCTGTTTGTCAGGTTTAGTGGGTGGCCCCTTTTTTGTCCACAGCAGCTACTTCTATGTTTAACTAAAGCTTTTTGAAGTTATTTTAAATCAAGTATAAAAGACTACAGAAAGAAAAGGTTGCTTTCATTCCTATGTTTAAGCAATATTTATGAGCAAGACACTAAACTTGTTCCTGAAAAATACACTGTAACTGAAGTCAAATAGGATCTTTCTCCCAGTTTGTTTGAAATCTAGTAGGGGAGACTTTCCAAAATTGAGTATTTTTTAAAGTTAAAAAATAATGTAGACTTCTTGTAGACCTAGTAGTACAAATACAAAAAAATACAAAATATGTGTTCTATAAAACAATGTGAAGATAAGGTCTAGACTCTATTTAGAAGTACAGTACAAAAAATATAGGGGATAAAAAAGGAAACTAGTTTCTGCCTTTAAGTTTCTCAGCGCAACATATTTCATCATCTTGTCATCTTCTGGGGAGAAAATTGCAAAATATATTGCAAAATATGACCTAACCTACAGAAAAATACACATTTTTCACTCTGCCTAGAAAATCATTTTTTGCATTAAGTAATTAACTTCTGGGTGAGTGTTAGTACCAATAATGTTTTTTATTAAGAAAAAAGTTTGTTGAATAAATGAGATACAAGAAGTATAAAAAAATATGCTATTCTTGGAAGTGGATGCTCTATGTTGTGTAGGTTATGTAATGTTATCGGTGGTCATCAGTATATAATAGTGGAAGTAATAACTGTTTGTAGTGAAATTATAGGTTCACTTTTGTTAAAACCATATCTGACATGTTGATTAAGCATATAAAACAAAATAATTCAGAGAGTTTCTTTTTTAAAAAAATGTTATGAGTTTATCTTAGCTAAATTGATGCTATATACTGGGAAGCAAGATCTCAGGCTCTGATGAGTTTCATCTGTGTTGTAAGAGTGTGAATTAAGCCCATAGAAGTTTTATATCATTTTTATCATTGCACATTAATATTTGTTAATATCTATAAGCACCCACATGTTTGGGGTGTTGTGCTAAACCCTGTTAAAATCAAATTAAGGAGACCATGTAGTAAGAAAACATCTCAACTACTTAAGGTCTAGTTAATGTCCATCCTGTTTCCAGGCCCAGATAATAGTGACTTGAATCATTACATAAAAAGAATGAAATGAACCCTGTAAAGATGGTGTAAATTGAAGTCCCTTGAGAAGGACTCTTCTCCCACATTCCCAAGTAATCTTCCCCCACCAATCCCAGTGCCTGCATTCTGTCAACATAGATTAATTCCTTTGAGTTCATTGTTTAAAGAAGAAAATTCTTAAGGTGGATAGAGAATGAGAGTGGGGGTGAAAATCAAAGGGATGAACTCATCACAGAAGGTGCTTTGTATGAACCATAATGATAATACACTATGGCGACTCTGAACAACTTAACCCTCTGTTTCTGAGATTAAAAAAACAACAAGACAAAACAAAAACAGTCATATAAAATTCACCCATCTAATCTCCCTAAATGAGATAATACATTTGGCAGGGACAATATCAGATGGAGAAAAGAAATTTAATTTATAACATTATTATTGAATTTTACTATGAACCAAGAACAAGATATATTAAGAATGGGACCAAGAACAGACTAATTATGTGATGATCAAAACTGAGGAGTGGAAAACAGCAGGAGAGGCGACTTTCCTTAGTGAAAGTGAGAGGAAGCCAGGAGCAGGAGAGCAGTGAACCCTTTGATACCAGGAGAAGAAAAATAGAACTATGAAGAAGGCCTGGAAAGGGGCTGGAAATAAATATTATCCACCTCCCACCCTTGCATTATCAATCTTTCTCCCTGCTGGTTAGTCTCATCAGCATATAAGAATGCTCTAATAGCATTCATCTTAAAAAACAAAACAACACTTTTATTTATTCCATTACCCTTCCGTATCTGTCATCTGTGCCCTTTTTCCTACTTGCTTGCACAGAAAAACTCAGAAGAATTCTACAAGGGCTATCTCTATTGCCTCCTCTCTGATTCATATGTTTTCCTATGAATAACCTCCATATTGCCAAATCTGATAAGAAATGCATATCAAAACTATAATGAGATATCACCTTGCACATGTTAGAATGGCTTATCAAAAAATAACAAATATTGGTGAGGATGTGTGGAAATTGGAACCATTGTACATAAAATAGTACAGCCACTATGGAAAGCAGTATGGAGGTTCCTCAAAAAATTTAAAAAATAACAACCATGATCCAGCAGTTCCACTCCTGGGTATATATCCAAAAGAACTGAAATTGAAATTAGGATCTTGTAGAAATACCTGTCCTCCAATATTTATTGCAGTGTTACAATAGCCAAGATATGGAAACAATCCAAATGTCTGTCAACAGACAAGTGGATAAAGAAAATGTGGGATATATATACAATTAAATATTATTCAGATTTAAAGATTAAGAAAACCCTACCATTTGTGACAACATGCTTGGACCTGAAAGACATTATGCTAACTGAAGTAAGTCAGTCGCAGAGGAACAGCTATTACATGATTTCTTCCATATGAGTTATCTAAAATAGACTTACATAAGCAGAAAATCAATTGGTGATTGCCATTGGGTGGAGGAAATTGTTGCTGAATAGGTATAAAGTTTTAGTTATGCAAGATCAATAAGTTCTAGAAATCTACAACATAACATTCTGCCAATAGTCAGCAATATAGTGTTGTGCACTTAAAATTTGTTAAGATAGTAAATCTCAGGTTAAGTGTTTTTACAACAATAGCAACAAAAAAGCAAGAGAACAGAAGTTTTACAGAGGTCATGGATATGTTTATAACCTTGATTGCACTGATGGTATTGTGTTGGTCAAAAAAGTTTGTAAGCTGGCTCTAGTAGCACTTAGTTTTCTTTCACTTCGTTTGAAACAATTTTGTTAGATTGTATTGTGACAGCAGTCATATCAGTGTGCATTTAAAAATATCAAAACTGGTGAATTTTTGTGTAGCCATTTTAATATTGAAGATGGAAGAAAATATGCATTATTTGGGCATATTAACTTTATTATTTCAAGAAAGGTAAAAACACAACTGAAATGCAAAAAAAGATTTGTGCAGTGTATGGAGAAGGTTCTGTGACTAAACGAACATGTCAAAAGTGGTTTGCGAAGTTTTGTGCGGGAAATTTCTTGCTGGATGATGCTCCAGGGTCAGGTAAACCAGTTGAAGTTGACAGCAATCAAATCAAGGCATTAACTGAGAACAATCGATGTTATACCACATGGGACGGTCAAAATATCCAAATCAATAAAGTTATTGGTAAAAATGAAAAATGTGTCTTTTATTTTACGGAAAAATACATAGGGACTTTTTGGCCAACCCAGTATCATGGATATATGCATATGCCTAAACTTATCAAAATGTATGCATTAAATATGTACAAATGTTTGCATATTAATTATACCTTAGTAAGGCTGGATAAAATAGAAATTCTCCATTCTTTTAAATGAGTTCTTAACTGCATTCAAGGGGGTCAACCACTCCCTCCTTGAAACAATTCTCTGGTTTGGTTTCTGGATAGCTACATTTCTGCACTTCTTCCATCCTAATCGATCTCTCAGCTACTTTCACTGGCTCCCATACTATCTGACCTTTAAATGTTGAAATTTATTTTTTTCTATGCAGGTGTTCTCCCAAAGTGATCTTAAGTGGCTTATAAATTCTCAGATTTATATCTGCACCTAAATATGAGTTCAACTTATATATATCCAGCTGCTTAATTGATATCTTGACTGGGATATCTTCTTAGTGTAGTCAAAACAAATCCTAAATTTTCAACTTTTTCACAGTCCCCCCAAAGATGCTCTTCCCTATATTCCTCATCTTAATCAATGACTCCTTCTTTTATCTAGTTATTAAAGCCAGGAAACTGAGAGTCATTCTCGATGCCTCTCTTTCCCTTTTACCCACTTCAACAAAACCATGCTGGTTCAACCCACCATATCACCTTGCCTAGAAAAATGCTGTAGTCTCCTGACTGACCTATTTTCACTTTCATTGTTGCCCCCTTCCAGTCTATTCTCCAAAAGTAGTCAGAGTCACGGTATCCTTCAGTTACTTCGCATTGCCCTTAGAATAAAATGCAAACCTCTTACCACGGCCTGTAAGAAGCGGGCTGATCTGATTCCTGCATGTCCTTCTATCCTCAAGGTGCTGGAGATACTGCAGTGAATGTAGTATTCACTACCCAGCTTATGAAATAAATATTGCATATATAGTTGTAGGCCCGGAAGGCAGGTAGGTCTTCTGTTCTAAGGCAGTTTTCTTAGTTGTTGTTGTTGTTGTTTTGGTGGGTGGGGGCAGGTTGTATACAATAAACAAGTACAAATTCAAACATAAATCATTTCTGAGAGTAAGGAGTACCATGAAGACAAACAGGGACTATGTTAGAAAGTAACTGATATTTGTGCTGTCTTTTATAGACTGTCTAGACTGGTCAAGGATTGGGTCTCTGAAAGTACCTTTGAACCGAATCCTACAAAAGGGATTTTTAGCACTTTCTAAGGAAAGGTCTATTTCTTGGTTACATCGTAATCCCACTGAGGATCAGCTGGGAACTCTGCTGCCTATCTTCTAAGGTGCAGGCTGAGAGAGTAATCACCATCTTGACACTTGTAGGTTGCTATGGCAAATGGAAAACAGCAATGAAAAGTGCTAGTCAGGGAAATGACACATATCTCTTCCACCTAACATTCATTGACCAGAACTACTTACATGACTCCACCCAAACCAAAAATCTAGGAAGTGCAATCTCACCATGTCCCAGAAGGCAGAGAATCAGATATATTTGCAAAGTATTATTAAGGACTGCCATAGGCATTCACATTCATAAAGGAAAATAAAAAGGGAGGAAAGGTACAGACATATCTTCGGCAGTGGCAAGAGTTCTACAACTGTGTAAAGCCATCAGTATTGTTAGGCCTGGTCCCTCTGGTAGACATACAATAGAAACAGAAAATGGCTTGGTAAGTTTTGCCAAGTCTTGCTGCTATTATAGCCCTCCAAGAATATGGAAATGGCTGTCTACTGTTTTACAGAGCTAGAAGAATGAGTTCATAGAATGTTACCTCATTCTCTCTACTCAAGATTTCAGTTTGCTCAGGTTCAATCAAGCTGCCTTAGCTTTTCTGAAAGTCAAGAACAGTCTAGACCGGAGTCGGATTTAACAGCGGGTGCACCGGGCGCACGCCCTGGGCCCCGACTCCTGAAGGCAGGTATTTTTATTTTCTCCGTCTCTCTCTCTTTTTTAAGGAACCCTGTATTTTCTTCTGCGCCTGGGGCCTCAACCAACCTTAATCTGCCTCTGGTCTAGATATGTATATTCTCCACTTCAACTTCTCAGAGCTAATATAAAAACAAGCACAAGATGGCTCAAAGGTTTTTGTGAATTGTTGATGATTTTATTTTCAAGATTATTTTTTACATATTACATATATATTTGCAAGAGTGAGTAAAAGGTGCAGTCAGGGTTATGGTGAGGTATTAAGACATATATGTTTTCATGATTTCTTTGGCTTTTAAAAAAACAATTTTTTGTTCTGTTTGAGATCCCCTTATTGTAAAATATTTCAGGCCGTATAACTAATACCTGTGAATACCTGTGCGCTCATGACCCAGCTTATGAAATAAATATTGCATATATAGTTGCAGGCCCAGAGCTCACACAGAGCTGGGAATACTTTATGTTCCTACTAGCTGAATAATAAATAACCTAACAAAAGGATATTCTCAAAAGGGTTGCATCAGTGTCAGGACAGAGTTATTTCTGTATTAAAGACTGTAGTGAACCAACCTAACAAAGCAAAAAAGCAGGACTCAGAAGGATCAAGTTGGTCACAAGTAGCATAACTGCATCACCCTCCCCCTCAAAAAAACCCAGAAACTTCAGCAGCTAACAAAATGAAATTCACAATATTTGCCACCTGATTTAAAAATTACCAGACATGCAAAGAAGCAAGAAAATATGATCTAAAATGAAAAGAAAATTAATCAAGACAAAAGACTCAGGAATGACAGAGACAACATAAATAGCTGGCAAGAATGTTTAAATAGTATAAATGTAGTTCAACGAAAAAAGATGAGTATTTTAAGGAGATACATAATAATTTTTTAAAAGTCTTACAACAATGTGAATATATTTAACACACATAAATGGTTAAAATTGTAAATTTTATGCTATGTGTTTTTAACAAAATCAAAGGCAGCAAACAAAAAAAACCAGTCACAACAAAGTCTAGAGGTGAGCCCTGGACAGGTGGCCAAGTTGGTTGGAGCATCATTCTATACACCAAAAGGTTGTAGCTTCAATCCCTGGTTAGGGCATGTAGGGGAGGCAAAACCAATTGATGTTTCTCTCACATCAATGTTTCTCTCTCTCTCTCTCTCTCAAAATTAATTCAAAATGTATCCTTGGGTGAGGATTAATAACAATAATAATAAGCCCTGGCTGGTGTGGCGCAGCGGATTGAGCACTGGCCTGCAACCAAAAGGTCTCAGGTTCGATTCCCAGTCAGGGCACCTGCCTGGGTTGCGGCCCAGGTTCCCCAGTTGGGAGCATGCTAGAGGCAACCAATCGATCTCTCTCTTGCACATTGATGTTTCTCTCCCTCTCTTCCTCCCTCCCTTCCCCCCTCTCTAAAAAGGAAATAAAATCTTTTAGAAAATAATAATAAAATAAAATCTAGAGGTGAAAATTATAATGTCTAAGAAAAAATCACGTGGATAAAATCATCAGCAGATTAGACACTAGAAATAGAGATTAATAAACTTAAAGAGTTAATAGAAATCATCTAAAATGAGACAAAGGAAAAGTGGAAAAAATAAATATCAATGAGTTGCAGTCACGTGTGCTAATATAGACATAACTGAATTCCAAGAAAGGAGGAGCGGGGATGGGATAAAAATTTTTGAAAAACTAATGGATGAAATTTTTCCAAATTTAATGAAAACTATAAAATCACGTTTCTGAGAGGCTCAATGAACCCCAAGCAGAACAAAGATCCACCAATCCACATCATAAACATGTTTCTTAAAATTAGTGATTAAAAATACCTTAAAAACAACCAGAAAATAAGATATAAGGACAGAAGAACAAAGATAAGAATGATAGCAAACATTTCATTGAAATGAATGGAAGCCAGAAGCCTATTTGAAAGCAACACTTTTAAAGTACTGAAAGGAAAGCGATGATCACCTCGATTCTGTATACAGTAATACACATTTCAGAAATGAAGGTAAAATAAAGACTATTGTAGACATATCAAAGCTGTAAAAATTCACCGCCATCAGTGCAGGATCGTAATAAATATTAAAATTCTGCAGACAGAAGGAAAATATTATTAACTATAAATCTAAAAATACACAAAGAAATAAAGAGTACTAGAAATGGAAATTTTATAATTAAATATAAAATACATTTCCCTAATTTTTTAATATTTTTAAAACACAATTTACTGTTTAAACCAAAAATAACAATGTATCTTGAGTTATTAATATATGTAGAAATAAAATTTAAAACAATATTAGCACAGAATCCAGGAAAGATAAAATGGAAGTAAACAATTGTAATGAGCTTATTCTACATGAGAAGAATAATATTATCAGAAGGTAGAGTGTAATAACTTAAAAATGTCTAATATAACCCTAAAACAACTTATAAAGAAAACAAAGAGATATAGCTAATATGATAGGATGAATAATTTATTCCTAGTAAGTGAATAAAGGAGATTAAACAAAATCGTAAACTATATTCAATTATCCTAAAAGGGCAGAAAAAGAACAAATAAATCACAAAGAAAAGATAGAGTAATGAACAGAAAAATGGTATATTTAAAACCAACCATACCAATAATCACATTAAATGTAAATACTTTAAACACAACAAAAGGAAGAGATTTTTTAAACATAAAAAGATAGATATTGTCATAAAAAGGTAGAGATTGTCAAATTGTATAGAAAAGCAGAACAATACTAAATACATATGTACCTAATAACAGAGTTTCAAGATACATAAGAAAATAATAATTTCTTTTTTAAAAAACAGACCAATCCAGAATTATATCCATATCCCTCTCACAATAAATGATCAAAGAAATAGACAGAAAATGAATAAAGTATAGAAGATTTGAATAACTCTATTAACCAACATTCTGTCTAACATTTTGGATCATTAAGATTAAGATAAGTTAAAACATGGGCCATAAGACAAGTCTCAAGAAATGTAAAAGAATTGAAATAATACAAACTATAATGTCTGACCACAATGGAATTAAATTTTAAAAGAATAACAGAAAGATATCTGAAAAATCCCCATGTATATGGGATCTAAACATATTTATAAACAATCCATGGATCAAAGAATAAATTACAGAAAAAATTCTAAAATATTTTGAACAGAATAAAAATGAAAGCATGACATATTCTTAGAGGTATATATACAGCTTTAAACAGTCATATTGGAAAAAAGATAAATCTCAAATCAATGGTTAAAGCTTAAGAAGCTAGATAAATGAGGGAAATAAATCAAAATTAGCAGAAAAAGGAAATAAAAGGCAAATCAATAAAAATAACAGAAAAGATAAAATCAATTAAACCTAAAATGGTTTATTTGAAATCAATGAAACTTATAAACCTCAAGCAAGGCCAAGAAGGATGAAAAGAAAAAAGATACAAACTGCTAATAATAGGAAAGAGAGAGGAACCATCACTACAAATCTTTCAAACACTGAAAGAGATATAGGAATATAGTGGACACATTTATGCCAATAAACTGAGCAACTTAGATAAAATAGACAAATTCCTTGAAATCCACAAACTATCCAAGCTGATTAAAGAAGCAATAGAGACAGGACTTCTATAATGGTGGTGTAAGGACTTAGCAGAACATTTCACCAATGAAACGATCATTTAACTGCTGAAAATAATTTTTTAATATATAAATTCTTTGTAAATTGTTCTAATGACATAGACCGATCAAAGAAATATTTATTCAAGAAAATATAATAAATCTGGGAAGAACAGCAGAAGTCTGTACCTTTTGAGACATGTCCCACTGTGGTCACCACCATACCCTTTCATTAACTTAGAGAGAGATCAACTCTAAGCAGCTATGGAAAAGAAGATGGGATTTTTTTCTCTTCTCTTAGCTCCTAGACTAGAATGACGGTTTCTCCCTGAAAGAGTAGGCTGCTGGTATCTTTAATACTCTCAGCTTCTTGTTGCAGAAACTCTATTCCAGTCAAGAGCAGCCAAAACGACTGAGGGCCCATGTACCCCAATTACCCCTTACCAGTACGGCAGAAGCTATGCCATCGTTGGCGGCAGGTTGAAAATATTGGGCCTTGAGAGCCCACACCCCAGCTTGCTCATAGAATACAGATTCCATACCAAGAAGGATGTTATGGGCTGAATTATCTTTCTGCAGAATTCATAGGTTGAAATCCTAATTCCCAGTACCTCATAATGTGATTGTATTTGGAGAATGTGTCTTTGTATGGTAATTAAGTTAAAATGAAGTCATGAGGGTGAGCCATAATCTACAGTGACTGGTGTCTTCATAAGAAAATGAAATTTGAACAAAAACCTGTGTAGAGGAAAGACATTGTGAAAACACCAGAAGAAGACAGTAATCCACAAACCAAGACCAGAGACCTCAAAAGAAATTAGCTCTGCTAACACCTTTTCTCAGCCTTCTCACCATCAGAACTTTTTAAAAATTAATTTCTGTTGTTTAAACCACCCAGCCTGTGGTACTTTGTTATGGCAACCCTAGAAAACTAATACAGAATTTGGTACCAGGAAGTAGGGTATTGCTGTAACAAAGTTTTAAAGCTGTAAAAGTGGTTTTAGAACTGAGTAATGGGTTATAAAAATGAATGAAAACTGAAGATTTGGAAAATTCTCAGCATATCTACATTGCAAAAAAGTGAGAAAGCATGTTCTGGAAAGAACATCAAGGTTGTGGCTAGATAATCATTCACAAGAGGAGCCCAACAGTAAGTTTGAACTGAAAAGTGGAAGAATAGAAAATGTAAATATAGATTGATAAATATTTTGAAATATGGGGAACAGAGAAAAAAATTAATGAATAAATATAAACAGAACCTTAGAGAGCTGTGGAACACCATCAAGGCACATGAACACATATGCAATAGAAGTAAAAGAAGAAGAGGAGAGACAAGGAAGGGAGGGGAGAGGAGGGGAGAGGAGAGAGAGGGGCGTGGAGGAAGGAAGGGAGGAAGGGAGGGAGGGAGGGAGGGAAGGTGGAAGAAGAAAGAAGAAAAATATTTACTACACACTGGCTAAAAACTTCTGAAATATGATGATACAATTATATATCCAAGAAGTAGGATAAATGAAGAGTCTACACCCAAACACATCATAGTCAATTACTGAAACATGAAGGTATATATCAAAAAGAACTAAAAGCAGAGACTCAATAGTTGTACACCAACGTTCACTGAAGCAATATTCACAAAAAAAAAAAAATTTAAGCACCCAATTGTCCATCAACAGATGAATAAACAAAATGTAGTGTATAATACAAAGACATATTATTTAATCATAAAAGGGAATGAAGATCTGATACATGCTACAACATGAGTGAATCTTGAAAACATGCTAATTGATATGTTGGACACAAAAGGACAAATACTGTAATCCACATATGTGAAGTTTCTAGAATAAGTAAGTACATACATACAGAAACATTAGTCATTATTATTGCTTAATAGTTACAGAGTTTCTGTTTGGGGTGATGAAAAATTTTTAGAAATAGTGGTGCAATAACTTGAATGCAAGTAATGCTATTGAATTGCACACTTAAAAATAGTTAAAATGCCAAATTTTTGTTAAATATATTTACCACAATTTTTAAAAATCAATAATGTAATATACCAGGAACCACTGAATTGTGCACTTTTAATGGATGAATTTTATGATATGTAAATTATATCTCAAAAAGCTGTTAAAAGAAAGAAAAAGATAAATTCAAAGTAAAAGGATGGAAAAAGATACACAAAGAGCAGCAATAACAGAGCTGAAGTAGTTATGCTAATATCAGACAAAATAGATTTTAAGAGAAAAATTGTTACTAAAGATAAAGGAACACTTTTATAATGAAAAAAAGGGTGAACCCATCAGAAAAATAAAAGTTATCAACGTATATGCACCTAACAACAAAGTACTGATGTACATGAAGCAAAACTGACAGAACTGAAAGAAAAAATAGACAATTATAACAATAATAGTTAGGTACTTCAATTTCCCACATTCAATTATTGATAGAATAAATAAGTAGTATATTGACAGTTACAGAAGATTTGCAACACTAGCAAATATTTTGAGAAATTAGCTGGATCTAAGAGGCATCTATCAAACACTATACTCAACAACAGCTAAATACATAGTCTTCTTATATTCACGTGGAACATTCTGTGAAAAAGATCATATGCTAGCACATAAGATGAGCCTCAATAGATTTCAATGATTAAAATCACACAAACTATATTTTCAGGGCACAATGAATTTGTGAAAAACTTTTGGGAAATTCACAAATTCACGGTAATTAAATAATACAATTTTAAATAACCATTGGGACAAAGAAGAAATCACAAAGAAAGTTAGAAAATACTTTGAGATGAATGAAAATAAAAAATGAAAACACAGTACACTAAGCCTTTATCACTAGAGCTGACTGTCCTGAAGCACTGCAGATAAAACATGGATAAGAGGAACATTTATAACTGTAATTGCCTACATTATTTATGGATATAACTACCTATGTTAAAAAGAAAAATGGTCTCAAGTCAGGAATATAACTTGCTACTTTAGGAAACTAGAGAAAACTAATAAACTAAAAGAGAGAAACAATATTAAAGATTATAGTTGAAAAAATGAAAGAGACTAGAAAAAAATAGAGAAAATCAAAGAATCCAAAAATTACAATTTGAAAAGACGAAAATATAGACAAACCTTTAGCTACAATGACCAAGAAAAGAGTAGAAACAACCCAAATATTCATCAGCTCATGAATGGATAAACAAAAGGATATGTCCATATTGTGGAATATTATTTGACAATAAGAAGAAATGAAGTATTGCTACATGCTACTATGTGTATGAAACGAGAACATTGTGCTAAGTGAAAGAAGATATTGTATGATTCCATTTATAATAAATATCTAGATCAGGCAAATCTATAGAGACAGAAAATGGTAGATTAGTTTTTTCCCAGGGTTAGTGTTGGGGAAAATGATGAGTGACAGTTGCCCTGGCTCACGTGGCTCCATGGATTTAGCACCAGCCTGCAAACCAAAGGGTCACCAGTTTGATTCCCAGTTAGAGCACATGCCTGGGTTGTGGGCCAGGTTCCCAGCTGGGGGCTCACAAGAGGCAGCCACACTTTGATTTTCTCTCCCTCTCTTTTCCCTCCCTTCCTCTAAAAATAAATAAATAGAATCTTTAATTTAAAAAAAAGAAAATGATGAGTGACTCATGGATACATGTTTTCCTATTGGGAGGGAAGCAGAGAAATACTATGAAATTAGACAGTGGTGCATAACCTTTAGACTACCTTTAGACTAAATGTGTGAAATATATGGTATATGAATTATATCTCAAAAAATTTATTTAAAGATTCTTTAAAAAGAAGATATAAATAATGTAACTATATTTATGCCTATTAAAGAAACTGATTTCCACTTCAGACCTAGATGGCTTTTTGGTGAATTCTACTCAATATTTTTTCCAACTTTATGGAGGAATAGTTGACAAATAAGAATTGTATATACTTCAGGGGTACAACATGGTGATTTGATATATGTATACGTTGTGAAATGATTATCACAATAAAGTTAATACATCAATTTCTTTGCATAGCACCTTGTATGTGTTTGTGTGTGTGTGTGTGTGTGTGTGTGTTGAGAACACTTAAATCTACTCAGCAAATTTCAAGTACACAATACAGTGTCATTAAGTATAGCCATCATACTGTACATTAGACCCCTCCCCAGAGCTTATTCGTCTTAAAACTGAAAGTGTGTACCCATCTCTCCATTTTCCCTACTCTCTTCCAAATTTCTAATAAGGAAATAGTACTAGTTATATGGAAACCTTTTTACACATTAGAAGAAGAAGGAACACTTTCTACTCACTCTATAAAGCCAGCATTATCCTGATACCAAAGCCAGATAAAGACATTACAAGAAAAAAAATTTAAGCCAATATCCCTCATGAAAATAGATGAAAAAATTCTTAACTTTTAACAAATTGAATCCAACTAAATTATATAAAGGAAAATATATTATGATTAACTGGGGTTTATCCCAGGAATGCAAGTTTGACTTAATACTAAAATCAATCAATATAATTTACCATATAATAACAGGCCACAAAAACATCATTTTAATAAATATAAATTTTTTTGAATGATCGAAGATTCATTCTGCACAACTCTCAGCAAACAAGGAAGAAAAAGGACCTCTTTCAACTTGATAGAGACTATTTACAGAAACCCTACAGCTAACATTTAACTTCAGGACAAAATACTGAATGTTTTTACCCTAAAATCTGGAATAAAGCAACAATTTTTACATACCACTTCTGTTGGAGGTCCTAGACAGCACAATAAGACAAAAGAAAAAGTCAGACATGCAGATTGGAAAAGAAGTATACTGTCTTTATTTTTAGTACAAATTGCCTAGGAAAATCTTAAGGTACCTACAGAAAAATTTACTAAAACTTTTAAGTCATTATAGCAAGATGACAGAACAAGGCCAATATGCAAAAATTAGTTATACATATTTAAATACCTAGCAATAAATATTCAAATTGAAATTTAATATACCATTGACAATAGCATAAAATTTGGACTTTCTAGGGATAAATTTGACAAAAGATATGCAGGTCTATACACTGAAAAGTATAAAACATTGCTGACTGAAGTCCAAATTACCTAAATAAATGGAAAGATACATTGGTTCATAGGTCAGAAGACTCAGTTGTCAGTTTTGCTCAAGTTGGTCTATAGATTAAAGAGAATCTCAATGAAAATCCCAGTGGGCTTTTCAGAAGAAATAAACAAGTCAATTCTAAAATGAACAAGGACTCCCAATTTCATTCCATAGATCTATACATTGTACTTATGCCAGTACCATGTTGTCTTGATTACCACAGTTTTGTAGCAGATTTCGAAAGTGAGAAGTCTGAATCTTCCAACTTTATGCCTTTCAATATTGTTTTATTTTCAGTTCCTTGAATTTTCACATTTATACTTATTTATTTATTTGTGGATAAGCCCAGAGCTCAGGTCCTAGGCACACAAGCGTAAGAAAGGGTCCTGGAGTCTAAACACTGGGTTTCAAGCACAACTCTGCCACGTAGTTTCTAGGGAAGTAAGTGAAATGTAGACAGCAGTTCCTTCCTTGGCCCCAGAGGCTGCTGGAACGGAACAGTCTTTCTTCCCCTCACTTCCAACCCCAGCTGCCCTAAAACTCCTCAAATGGAACAAGAAAGCAGGTCTCTGAAACTAAACCCAGCTGGGACTCAGAAGCCAGGTATTGGGGGACAAAAAGAACCCTCCCCACTCCCACACCACCACCCCTAAAACCACACGCAGGCCTGGGAGAGGGCTTAGGGTGCACACCCTGTGCTTCCTGGAATGTTGAGGAAAATGTCCACCAGCAAATCTCAATGCAAACTGGCTTGAACAAGTATCTTCCCAGTTTTGACCTCCTGTGCAGGGTCTTAGAGAATCACTTTCCCTCTTGATGAATCACCTCCCTCCTTGGCAATGGCTCTTTGAGCACACATGACTGTCCCACCCTATCCTACAATGAGGTGGGAGACAAAATGACATCATGTAGGAGTTGGCCCAGATCCCAGAAGACCTACCTGCCCCACTCCAAGTCCCAACAGGCCCAGAATGCAGAGTAAGAGGCCTCAGGAGACACCAGGCTTAGCATGCCCTGCTGCCTTGGGTGGCCGAGGACACAGCATTTCTTGGGGAACCCCTCACATGAATATTTAGATCAGCTTGTTAATTTATGCAAAAAGGCAGTTGTATTTGATTAGGGATTGCATTGAATTTTTATATCAATTTTGTAATTATTGCCATGTTAACAATTAAGTCTTTTTTCATTTTTTAAATTTATTATTATTTTTTATTGTTGTTCAAGTACAGTTGTCTCCATTTTTCCCTCACAACTTACCCCCACCAAACCCCTCTCCACCTTCCACCCTCAATCCTAACCCCTTTGGCTTTGTCCATGGGTCCTTTATGCATGTTCCTTGATCACCCTTCCCCTTCTTTGCCCTGTTATCCCCCTCCTCCCTTCCCTCTGGTCACTGTCAGTTTGTTCTTTATTTCAATGTCTCTGGTTATATTTTGCTTGCTTATTTTGTTGATTAGGTTCCACTTATAGGTGACATCATATAGTATCTGTCTTTCACCGCCTGGCTTATTTCACTTAGCATAATGCTCTCCAGTTTCCGTCCATGCTGTCTCAAAGGGTAGGAGTTCCTTCTTTCCTTCTTTAGGATTTTCTACTTAGACAATCATGCCTCTGTGAAAAAGGACCTTAATTTCTTCCTTTGCCATTTGTATACTTTTTATTTTCCCATCTTATTGTATTATCTAAAATTTCAGGTAGAATGTTGTTTTGAGAGAGGACGCCCTTGCCATTCTCCTGATATTATGGAGAAAGCATCCAGCTTCTATTAAGTATGACATTCATGGGTTTTTAAAAAATAAATGTTTTTCATTTAGTTGAGGAAAAAAATAAAATAAAATGAACATAGAAATATAAAGCACACAGAATAGCCAAAACAACTTAGGAATACATAGAAGAGTAAGGTAAAAAGATAAATGTTACTTGGTTTCAAATTTATTGTAAAGCTACAGTAACCCAGATGCTATGGTACTGGAATAAGCACGGATCAATGGAACATCATAGAGAATTCAGAATTAAACTAAAAAATTAATGGATAATTGATTTTTAACATAACAGCTTTATGAAGATATAATTTACATACACATTTAAGTGTAACACGTTTTAAGTATAAAATTAAATGTTTTGTAGTATATTCAGAGAGTTGTGAAACCATCATCACTGACCAATTTTTGAAAATTTAGGTTACCCACAAAGGAAACCCTGTATCCATTGGTAGCCACTCCCCATTTGTTTCTAAATCTCCTCACCTCCAGGTCCTAAGCAATCATCAATCTGCTTTTTGACTCTGGATTTGCCTATTCTGGATATTTTACATAAATGGTGTCATGCAATTTGTGGTCTTTTGTGAATGGTTTCGTCACTTAGTACAATGTTTTCAGTGTCGCAGCATCTATCACTTATTTTCATTTCTCAGTAATATCCCATTGTGTGGATATACCACATTTTATTTATTTATTCACTATTAGCTAATGAACATTTGTTCCACTTCGGGGTTTTTATAAATTATTCTGTTATAAGCATTTGTGGACAAGTTTTTATAAGCACATTTGTTCTCAGTTATTTCGGGTCTATACCTGGGAGTGGAATTGCTCCAATTGTGGTCAAATGGTAACCTTATGTTTAAATTTTCAAGGAACTGAGAGAGTTTTCCAAAGCAGCTGCACCATTGTACATTCCCCCCAGCAGTGTATGAGTGTCTCAGTTTTTCTACGCCCTGGCCAACATTAGCTATCTATCTTTTTTATTATAGACATCCTAGTAAATGTGAAGTGGTATCTCATTTTGTTTAAATTTGCATTTTTCTAGTTGTTTAATATGGTGAGTATTTTTTCATGTATTTATTGGCCATTTGTATATCTTCTTTGGAGAAATGTCCATTCAAATCTGAGAGACTAATACCTATTTCCAAGTCACAAAGAGTTAAACCTATGTATTATTTTTCAAAGAGTTTATAGTTTTAGCTCTTACAGTTAGGTCTTTGATTCATTTGAGTAAATTTTGTAAGCAGTGTGAGAAATGTGGCCAATTCAATTCTTTTGTGTGTGAATATCCAGTGGACAACTGATTTTGACAAATATGCCAAGGGAATTCAAGAGGAAATGGTAGTATTTTCAATAAATGGTGATAGAAAATTCGATACCCACATGCAAAAAAAATTGGACATGTCGATTATTATCCTATACTAAATGGAAATATTAGTTCAAAATGCAACATAATAAATATTTTAAATATAAAAGCTGCCAATATTTAAAACAAAAAGGTAAGTAGTTTAGCCAGGAAAATTGAGTTTATTTGGGAATAGGAGAGCAAACTGCAATTCAGGACATGCAAACTAAGGTGAACCCTAGACAAGTCCAAAGAACAAAGGAGATGAACGTGAGTTATACTGGAAGGGAGGAAATTGAAAGGGGGGTTTTGAAAAAAAGTTGATTGGAGGAGAGCAGGAATTCTGGCTTGTGGCAGCTTCTCATTGGCTGAGTTGTTGCTGGGCAAGGAGAAAAATCATCCTCCTTCCACTTGCTGCAGTATGTAAAATAAGCTGCTTCCTGCCGGGGTGTGTTAAGCAAGCTGCCAGGAATGGTACGTTCTTGAGAGCACTCCTTTCACCATTTCCTGACTCCATTTTGAATTAAGTTTTCCTTTCTTCATTTTCACACAACTAAAATTATAAATTTTTCAGAAGAAAACCTAAGAGAAAACCTTAGTTATGAGGGGGGAACCCCCCAAAAGATGGAATTATCTTTTGGAGGGTGGTCCCCTTGTTGTACAGGCTTTCCCCACTAAGCGAGTATACTAAGAACCCACCTGTATCGGTGTACCAGCTGGTGTTGTTGTGAGAGGCTGCATTTGGCCTCAGTGCATTTTTTTAAAAACTCTTTCAATGTGTTTGCCCATTTCATGATGGGTGATTTACGAGTGCACCTGTCCACACCACACTGAGTGTTCAGCAGTTTTTGACTGAAAACAGCATGACTCCCCATGCCCCACCCTCCCTATTCACCTGATCTCACCCCAGTTAACCTTTTTTCGTTTCTCCAGATTAAAAAACTCCTCAAAGGCAAACGTTTTGCTGATGTGGAAGAGGAGAAACAGAAAATGGCAGAAGCACTAAAAGGCATCAAAATCAACAAGTTCAGAGCTGTTTTGAACAGTGAAGAGGATATCTCAGGTGTATTGCATCAAGTGGAGAGTACTTTAAAGGTGATTGAGGTTTAAACACATAAGAATAAATTCACATATTTTATAAGTAAATTCCAGTTTTGGGGGGGTCCCCCCTTAGTATGTTGGGATAAACAAAAATATTTTTTAAAAAGCATAAACTAAAATAAAAGGTATAAAAGAAAAACCAATAAATTTGGCATTATGAAGATTAAAAGCTTTGGCTCTTTAAAATATGCTTAAGATAATGAAAAGTTCAGCCACAGATTGGGAGAAAGTATGTTTAAACCATGTATCTGACAAAACACTCATATCTAGAATAAACATAAAATTTTTATAACTCAGTAATAATGACCACCTAGTTAAAACATAGACAAAAGGTTTGATCAGATATACTAGCTTTCTCTATAATTGTTTTCTTCATAATAGCCCCAAACTAGAAATAAGTAGAAAGTCCATGAACAGGTAAACAAGTACACATCATTATATATCTATATAATAGAATGCTACTTAGCAATAATAAAAGAACAACTGATACACCAATATGGATGACTCTCTAAACAATGATGCTGAAAAGGAAATGCTAAAAAACACAAATTTATCTATTACAACAAAATAATCACAGGTTTCCTGAGGATGTGACTCTTCCCCACAGAGGAAAGAAGTAGGAATATATGACAAAGGAACCCAAGAAAAGTTTTGTGTGTGACGGGTACGTTCATTATTTTGATTGTGGTGATAGTTTTAGGAGTATATGATAAAACAAAACTCATCAAAGTGTATACTTTAAGTATGTGCAGTTCATTGTATGTAACATATCTTAAAACTACTGAAAGAGACAAAATAATGTATTTTAATGATTTTAAACTTCTTGTAAAGGTGATTTTGTAATATGTTTTTAAAAATTCAAAATTGTTTTCGAAATTTTCTCACATTGATATATTTACCTATATGATTCCTACATATTCACTTTTGTATATCTTATCACATGACTGTAACACAGTGAATTTATTCATTTTTATGTTGATGAGTGTTTAGGTTGCTCTTGGTTTTTTACTTTACAGAGAGTACTGCTGTTAATATTCCTATATGTTTCTCTGTGCACATATATGTGAGGGTTTCCAAAGTATACGCCCAGGATAGAAATGTTGTGTGTTAGTTGCACAGATCTGCAACTTACGAGACCTTCCCAAATTGTTCATTCAGAGTCATTCATTTTATACCCCCTTTAGCAGTCTATACAATTTAACCTTGTTTTTTTCTTTTTGATATCATGGGTCCGAAGTAGTAAATTGTTTTAATTTGAATTTTTTAATTATTAGAAAATTTAAGTAGTTCCTTTTAAGTGTTAGTCATTAGTATTTCACCTTCTGGATATTACCTATAATTTGGTGGGAGAAATAATAGAGGAAGCATCTGAATTTTTCTCCAAAATGTAGTCAGTTATTCTAATATCAGTTGCTGAAACAATCATCATTTTTCCACTGATTTGAAATGCCACCTCTAACATGTACCTATTTATCCCACTTTTTTCTTGGAGTTTTAGTTCTGTTTAGAAATAAATCCAAGTAACTCAGGGTATTCAGTAAATTATCCAATCTGCTTGTCCTTTCCTGCATGGCCGACTTATTCTTTTAACTTTTGTAATTCTAGATGATGTTGATGGGAGGGAAAAAATTTTTCCTCTTCTCTCTTAGATTTGGTAAGTGGGGGCCCTGCAAATTAAACTGACAAGAGACAGATCAACAGGAGAAAAAGGGTTATTTCACATGTGTGTGGCAGGGCTTCACAGAACTGACATGAAAAACCACGAAGAACCAGTCAGACATGGAGGAGTATGTGTCATTTTAACAAAAGGAAATACATTTTTAGAGAAATGCCAAGGCAAAAGGAAAGTGTTTTGAGCGTCTAATTCTCCAGTGTTTATGAAGTTTAGAATTATTTTTATAAAATTAAAAAATCTTATTAGGGTATTCAAATGTAATTTTTTAAATAGATTTTAGAGTGAGAGAAGGGGGAGAGAGAGAGAGAAACAGTAATTTCTTGTTCCATTTATTTATGCATTGATTGATTGATTCTTGCATGTGCACTGATCAGGGATTAGACACTCAACCTTTGGTGTGTTGGCATGATGCTGTAAACCAACTTAACTACCCGGCTAGGGGGTAAATAATTTTTATTAAAATGAAAGTAGTTGGGAATTTAATTGGGAGTACATTGTACTGGTCGATTTATTCTGAGGAAATTGATAACCTTATAATATTGCATCTTTCTATTCAATTATCTGTCTTTTCTGTGTGTTGATATCTTCATACTTTTTCTGATACAGTTTTGCCAAAATATATATTTTAAAATTTCTGTTGTGGATATTTTTTCTTCCATTAGATATTCTAACCAGCCATTATTTGTAACTAGAAAAAAGACACTCATTTTTGTATATTGACTTTGTAATTGGCTATATTTCTTGTTAATTTTTAAATTGATTTAATTAAATTTTCCCTTGGTATAATCATCTGAAAGTAATGATAATTTGGTATTTTTAAAATTTATTATATTTATGTCATTCTCCTACCAGGAGAAGAGAGAGATCAATCATAATTGACCCTTGAACAACACAGAGGTTGGGGATACCCACACCCCTGCAGCTGAAAATCTACATAGAGAGATTGAAAAGTAGGTAGAAGCTATACTCAGGTGCTCCTGGTCCCAAACTGGATTTTCAACTAAATTATGAAATTATCCATCTGAATAACCAATTGAAAGCTAGTTGAACTGAAATATCATAACCGTGGAATTAGAGAAGAAACCACATAATGACTGGTAAGAAGGGCAGAGATGCAGAAAGGGCTAGCTGTCATACTAGGTTCAGAGGCTGAAAAACCAGAGGGATGTTGCGGCTACACATCCCCTACCACCAGGAGCATAGGGTCCTCTACCACCAGGAGCGTGGGGTCTCAATAATATGAAGAAATCCCCAATCCAGAGAAACTGAGACAGGAAGAGAAGCCTGCATAGCATCTGGTAGTTAAAATCTACCAGATTCAGTCCACCTGGGAGAGAAAGGCATGTCCCACAGACCCAGGCATCACCTTCCCAAGGACAAGAACTCCTATTGTCACAGCTCCAGCCCAGGGAGTGCATTGCTCTGTCCGGACTGCTGGCCAGGCCACTCCGCCGTACTCAGTTTTGAGGGAAGGTCTACTGGCTGCACCTAGCAGTGACTTTTGGGGCTCTCTTTTTCCCAAGAGGCTCTTTGTAGAGACTCAGTCAGTGGCTAAATTGTGTGATTTTGGAAAGAAGACCAGTCTTCTACACCTCGAGCACACAGCTGGTGCCCACCATCTGCTGAATAACTTGACTGGCCCAGTCCGGCTGAATTCCGTGGAGCAGGTAGATCAGAGTGCTACACAGAGCTAAGATTTTTGAAACCTGTCTTTCGGGGAAGCTTTTGTCTGGGAATCAGATGTGCAGGGTCTGGGTTATGCGGTTATATCATGGGGGTGGGGCCACCCACAGTTCCCCTGAGAGCTCAGCCTGAGCTACCACAGGAAGGAGAAGTGTCCACCGCCCTCCTAAGGGCTTCCAGGCACCACCCCCAACAAGAAACTGGACCTACCCATCCCAGTCTCTGAGAAGCACCCCCCAACCCCGCACCTCGGTTCCCAGGGGTGGCGGAGAGAGATGATAAGAGCTGGTGTAGAGGGAGTCAAGGCCGACACCAAGGACGAAATGAAATGTTATCTGCCCTGCTGCAGGTGCTGAGACGCTATCTGCCCTGACTAATGCTGTAAATGTTTCTCTCCCACTTCTGTAAGCCCCTTCATGCCAAATCTATACTTCTCCTCCCAATACCCTCCCCTGCTTAGCCCAGCATAAAAGGAATGCGGAGCTATTGTTCTGGGCTCAGAATTTGGAGTTTGTCTCCTCTGGGCCCGTGCACGTAAATAAAGATCGTGCTCCTAACCCCTCAGTGTCTGGTCGTTTCATTTTTCCGTAACACTGGGACACTCAGATGGTGCGCCCAAGGCAGACTACTGTCTGGTACCTGGATGAAGCGCTTAGCCCCTCCTGCAGGCTGGGCCTGCGTCAGCGCCAATGGGAGACCCTGGGTCTGTCTTCCTGAGCCCGCGGACTGCTCCCGCAGAGGGGACTGCCGGCTGAATCTACTGCCTCCCCCTTCTGGGGGAGCTAGAGTAGGATACTCTGGCAGAAAAGGAGTGGTTTGGCTCTGGAGTAAGGACCACGTTCCCCTCATTGAGTGCCTGACTGCCTGAGCCCCCAGTAGGGGACCCACTAGCTCTGTCCTCCTGACCCCAGGTGCCCCACCCTACCTAGCTCGAAAACTGTGAGCGTCTGTGTGTTGCTACCAACCTGAGCTCACTCTGCAGTCTTTCTTCAGAAAGTTCTGGAGAAAGACCAGCCAACTTTGTTGGAAGGCAGAGTAGCTGACAGGCTGAGGCAGACCTCAGGGAGCCTCTGTCCTTTTACATATCTACCCCCATCTCTAAACTGCAGGAAGCCACCCTTATACACAGATTGGCCCCTCCCACACACACCTAGGTCTAGTAGATGCAGCCACAGTGACCAGTGTGGTAGCTCCAGACAGGTAACCCAAGGCCGGTTACACACAATGTCTAACATCAAATTGCACCTGAACCCTGCCCAAGTGGACCCGAAACTGACACAGCCAGTGGTGGGCTTCAGACCACGCTAGAGCTTTACCGAACAATTTATACCATAAACAAAAATAAACTCAAAATGAATAAAAGCCTTCAATGTGAGTTGTGAAACCATAAAAGTCCTAGAAGAATGCATGGCAATAAAATCTCAGATACCTCTCATAGCAACATTTTTGCCAATATATCTTTTTGAGCAAGAGAAACAAAAGAAAAAATATATACAAATGGGGCTACATCAAACTACAAAGCTTTTGCCAGCAAAGAAACTACCATTAAAATGAAAAGGGAACCCACTGTATGAGAGAACTTATTTACCAATGACAGATTTGATAAGGGGTTAATTTTCAAAATATATGAAGTACTTATACACCTCAACCAAAAAAACAAACAACCCAATTAAAAAACGGGCAAAGGACCTGAATAAATACTTCTCCAAAAAGGACATACAGATGGTCAATAGACATATAAAAAAATGTTCAACATCACTAATCATCAGAGAAATACAAATTAAAACCACAACGAGATATTACCTCACCCCTGCCAGAATGGCTATCATCAATAAATCAACAAATAACAAGTACTGGTGAGGATCTGAAGAAAAGGGAATCCTAGTGCACTGTTTGTGGGAATGCAGATAGTTGCAGACTCTGTAGAAAACAGTATGGAATTTCCTCAAAAAATTAAAAATGGGAATGTCTTTTGACCCATATATTCCCCCTACTGGGAATGTATCCTAAGAAGCCTAAAACACTCATTTGAAAGAATATATGCATCCCTATGTTCATTGCAGTGTTATTTACAATAGCCAAGATCTGGAAACAGCCCAAGTGCCCATCAGTAGATGAGTGGATAAAAAGTATGGTACATTTACACAGTGGAAAACTATGCAGTCATAAAAAGAAGGAGCTCTTAACCTTTTGCAACAGCATAGATGGCCCTAGAGATTATTATGATATGTGATATAAGCCAGTCAGAGAAATACAAATACAATATGATCTCACTTACATGTGGAATCTAATGAACAAAGTAAACTGACAAAATAGAAACAGAGGCATGGATACATGGAACAGACTAATAGCTGTCAGAGGGGAAGGGATGGGGGACTGGTTGAGAGGGGCAGAGGTGATTAACCAAAAAACATATACACATAACACACAGATACAGACAATATATAGCCAGAGGGAAAGGGGGGGTGGGCTAGGTGAGTGTGGACAATAGAAGAGAAAATGGGATGGAAAGAGACTATACCTGGGGGGAGGGGGAGGTGCACAATGTAGTGTGAGATGATATTTTATTGAGTTGTACACTTGAAACTTGTATGGTTTTGTGAGCCAAAGTCAGCCCTACACATTCAATTAAAAAAAGAAAATCCATATGTAACTATTGACTCTCCCAAAACTTAGTGAGAGTTCCTTATCCCTCAGTATCCAATGGGGACTGGTTCCAGGACCCCTGGGGATACTGAAATCCCAGGATCTTCAAGTTCCTTGTATAAAATGGTATAGAGCAATGAATAAGGTAAGCCCTCTCATCTGCAGATTCCTGAACAGCATTTTCCATCCCTGGTTGGCTGAATCCCCACATGCTAAACCTGAAAATATAAAGAACCAATACTGTATTTGCAGAAAAAAAATCTGTGTATAAGTGAACCCACCCAGTTCAAACCTCAGTTGTTCAATGGTCAACTGTAATTAGAACACTAAGGTTGCTTGGTGAATGTAGAACTTAGATGAACCTTGCAGGAATAGTAGCATTTAGACTGGGAAAAAGGGGAGGATGACTGAAATACAGGGTTTGGCACAAATAACGCCCCTTTCTTATTACAAAATCTTTTATTACAAAATCATAAGCATGTAATTCTGTAACATAACAATATCACACTCGAGCATACCATATGACATTTTCAATGAAATGTTCAAATTAAAACTGTAAATTACTACACTCATATTATTACCCTACTAACCACACTCGAGCAGGCATTATTTCTGCCAGACACTGTACATCAAACTGTGCAGTCCTACTCCCCACTAAAGGAAGTTAATTGGTAGAACCGATTGGTGGCTCCTTATATCACATCATAGAAAAATTCACATACTAGTGATTTGGAATGTATTCACAGTAAGAGCCAAAGATAGAGACTTGGCAACAGGGACAAGTTTGTCAGAGCTCCATGACATAGTGTGGAAAGTAAAGACAACTCTGATTCTTAATGCAGCACAGAAGTTCCTACTGATAATGGACAAGAGAGGTTCAGGAATGAATGATTCAACTGGAGTTGGTGCAATGTAATACAAATTTGCCATCTTCACCTGGCCCTAGCGCCTGTGATGAGCACATGGAGCTTGAGGACCTTCCTGAACTTCAGGCTGTTCAAAGTGAGTCTATCCAATCTGCCATACACCAGCTATGTTCAGAGGTTCCACATCAAAAATATCCAAGACTATCTTGGAACCAAAATACCTCAGACATACTAGCAAACAGTTACCATGAAAATGAGGTGGGTTGGCTAACAGAATCAGCAAACATCAGCGCTAGTACACAAGGCTACTTCTGCAGTGCTCATTTTACAACAGATCATCTCCTGCATGCATCACAGCTACCAGAAAAGGTTTACATTCCTATGCATGCCCTCCACCACTGTCCCCTTCTTCTAAGAGTGAGCCAGTTTTCCCTCGGCACTAAAAGGAGGAACCACCAGTCAGACATGAAAGGGCAAATAGTGAGTCAGAACCTCGCGTCTTCTCCATGTCCTCCCTCCTAGTTGATAATGATTTGGGATGGCGCGATTCCTGGGCTTCAACTGCTTGCCACTGTTTTTTGAAAGGCATATGACTATGCTTTCATAAGGGAAGCAGCAAGGAATGGCAGCATGTTGAAGATTTTTCTGGAGCTGAAGGCTGTGATAATGAGAAAGATCTCTGACTGGGGAATCATAAGGCTATGGTTCTGATGCTCTAAAGCTGTTATGACATGAAGAAAGTGTATCATTTGGCGAGTCCATACCGAAGTTGACTTTTGATCCTAGTACAGTAGAAGATGGTTTATTAGCTGTAATGTATAAGCTGGACCATCCAACCTGTGTTAAAAATAAAGGCTCGTCATTGTTTTATCCAAGTTTGACTATGGTACAGCCTGGCATTCTGCTGTAAAATTCATATTAGTGATGTATGTCCACCTCCTGGACATCCCAATGCCATTAATCTTGATGATTCAGGTGTTTTTGATACATTTAAAAACTATGACTTTACATCTACGGATTCATCTGCAGTCTATATGCTACGTAGATGGTTCATCAGCATCATGCATCTATGTCACATGGAGGACCTGGAGGTTAAGGCTTTGCAAGACCTGGATTCAGTGAAAGCTGTGGCTCACCTGGATCATCACAGCTCTCTTCCAATTCTTTGTATGCTAAAGCTGTTAAAAGCCACAGCTTGGGACTGTGCGTGCCACTTCTCCTAACGAGTGCAAAAGACTAATAACTGCCTTCATGCTTTTGCTGAAAAATACAGAGCTGAATATACTCAGATGTACCTAGGGGAAGATAACAGAGCCATAAGTATAATCCTTGGTGACAGGTGGAAGAAAATAAAGAATGAAGAGAAAGGTATGTATACATTAAAGGCAAAGGCTTTGGCTGAAGAACAAAAATGTTTAAATCCTGACTCCTGGGAAAGGAAAAGAACCGATTCAGGCTCACAGCAACAGTAAAGCAGGACGGTCACATCAAGCCTGCGTTTGCATAAACATAGACCGTTGATGGAAAGACTTAAGAAGATCACATGGTCTCACCACTTGTACTGAATTCGTGTGACCATAAGACTGATAGCACTGAGTCTTGAAATGATTTAATAATAAGAGTGAGGATTTGCTTTCTCCATTAGAGCATTAAGTAAACTAAAACTATCAACATTGTAAACCAAATTGCTTTATTTTTCTTCCAAAGTTCACATATGTATATGAGGTAATATAGGTGTGAAAATTGATATCCTGTGGTGCTAAAGTACAGTAGAAAGAAGGGAGAAGTGTATACATGCTTTATTTTAAATTGTACAAAAGGGGAATTTAAAAATACGTAACTGCTCTTTATACATTGGCTCCTTAATGCTTATTAATCTGTATCATACACATAATGAAATGAGACAGAAGCTGGGAGTTGACCTTTCTTGAAGCAACCGCCACATGGCTCAGCATCTGTGCCAAACACAGGAGCTCCTAGTCCGGCCAGTGCCAATAGGCTACCAGAACATGTGGCAGGTGGCTGGTGTCAGCATCCTAGTATAAGCACCACCCGCTACAGTTACCTGGGTATGCTGAATTTACGCACCAGGTGGCAGCACCCATCCATTATTTCCAATGGAGAACTAGCACAGGCCAAGGTAAAGTTAATAGCACTGGGATATAGTCACTGTTAACGGTGCTATGAACAGTTGATAGTTTTGTATTTTAAAACTTTACATTCTATATCACCTTAGCCACATATCTTAAATACCTTATTTTGTCATCATATTTTTATGGCTGGGGGCAGACTTTGCACTTATTGCAGTGCAATGCTTGCACTTACTTTTCCTCCAACTGTCTAAAATTAGAGCAAATACCTTGGCAATACAGCTGCTTTTGTTCTGAGTTACAATCATGGCTTTCATGTTACTTACCAAGTGCTGTTTCTGGTTAGGAATCACAGCTTTAAATTGATTTCAATTCATTACACTCCATGATGTTGTCCCTAAATTTTGCACACTACATTCTAGTATAGTATTTAAAATAAAAATTTTAAAATGTCTTTTAAAAGAGCTAAAGATAGCATTATTTTCTCTATTAACATCACAGCTGTCACCTGAAGACCATCATGGCCAATTCAAAGCCAATAGGAGTCTCCAACTTGGAGTGCGGTGAGAGGAGAGAGACTTTATTCAGTGCAAACAGCTCAATGGCGAACAGCACATCTGGCAAAGAGCCTGGATGTGAACCATCTCAGCTGAAGAACAGCTCAATTATGACATAGCTCAATTATGATACAGCACAGCTGTGAGTCAGCCAGAGCCAGGGACCCCTTTGTTGAAGCTCTGGTGTGACAGCTCAGTGGAGAAACACAGCCTCTGAGGGAGACTGAGAGTGCACTCCACTGACATAGAAGTCAAGTTGGATTACATACAGAAAAATTCCTGTCTCCCATCCCTTATTGGTCTGTTCTTATGCAAATGAGGACTGCAAATCCTCACAGTTAGATTGGTCCAAAAAGCACTCTCCTGATTGGTCAGAATGGAGCCACTGATTGATCAGTGAAGATGCAAATAAAGATTAGCTGCACAACTCCAATTGCATCAGAAAGTCTCAGTCCTATTGGTTGAAATATGATTCCAGGAAGTCCTTCCTAAGGGTTGGCTCAGCTAGTAGGAACCCATGCAGGCACGCAATTCAGGGGAGGAGGCAGAAGGTTAGTGCAACCTGTTTAGCAGTGTCTGCTAGGTTCTGTTTATAAATTTGAGCCTCATTACCCACCAGAAGCCCTTCTCAGCAGGTGCATTCATTCTCAGGGCCAACACAACCAAATATTAAAAAGCCTAACATAAAGGTGCACTTGGATGTGAAATGCAAGTCACATTATCATTTTCAATAAATGTGTCAGTTTCCGAGGGTCCACAAAATTCTCAGTGCTTAAATCGAAGACGAGAGTGATAAGACATGAATGAGTCCCCCACAACCCAATCCTTTGCCGTTCTGGTTATCATGTGAATTAAAGTGGATTAAAAAAAAAAGTCTTTATGTTCACCAGCTTCCTTCTCTCTTACACCATACTAACAATTGTATATGTATCCTTGAAGTTTCTCCAGGGAATTGTCAACTTCTGAAGGTCCGAGCATTTGGCTTTAGATATTTCTAACTCAGATACTACCGTGTATTTGATATGCATTGAGCTACCCATGCAGAAAAGGGACATCTAGTCTCATGCTTAAATCAGCACTATGTCATTATCCACCAAACTTTATGTTGTGGATTTTCAGTTACAACAGAATGTTTTCCTTATCACCTCAAGTTTTTAAAAGAGGGGGCCAGACAACTCCAAAACTGCTCATTGCTGTGGTCCCAAATGGAAATCAGCCTCAGTCCTTCCTGACTTTTATAAATGAGTACATGCCGGTTTTAGAAAACAAAGGAGTATCGGCGGCTGGGTATGAGCGGCTTTGGGCCCCTCCACTGCAGTGCCCCAAGAGCAGAAGACAAAGCCCTCCAGGGACTTGGCTCTCGCTTGGGCCTGAGAGCGTCTTTCCCCGGGTGGCCCGGACGCCTGGCGGGAAGAAGCGCCGCGGAGCCGCCCGCACCGAGGGAGGGAGAGAGGGAGAAAGAGGTCAGCTCCCGCCCGGGTTCCGTCACAGCCAATCCGGCGGACAGAGAAGCAGGACATAGTGACGCGCAGACTAGGGAGAGCGGCGAAGTGAAGTGAGGCGACTAGCCCCTCAGAGCGGGCGCGCGGAGCGGCAGGAGCGGGTGCGCGGCGCCGCGGGTGCGCGCACGCGCTTGAGCGCGCGCCCGGTGGGGCGGGCCGGGACTCGCCGCTCTCACGCCCTTGGGCTGGGGCCGGGCGCTCGCTCTCCTTTCCGCTTCCGACGCGCGCGTTGTCTGTGGAGCCGGTGTATGTGCGGCAATAACATGTCTGCTCCGCTTCCCGCCATCGTGCCCGCCGCCCGGAAGGCCACCGCTGCGGTGAGTGGCGGCGGCCGGAGCTCGGAGGGGCCCGCTCGGCCCAGTGCCGGCCACTGCCCCTCGCTCGGGGTCGACTTCGCAGGCGGGTTGGCGACCGGTGGGTGGGGACGCTCCGCCCTTACGGTATAGGGTGGAATGGTGGGCACGTCCCGGGCGCCAGCTGTGTGGGGAGAGCGCTGGGTTCGCGGCTGGGGCGGGAGGGTCACCCCCCACCCGCACAAACCCTTCCCAGCCCCAAGCCGGAACCCTCTGCATTGCGGAGCGACTGCGGCCCGCGGGACCCCGGGATCCCCGGCCGCCTGGCCCCTAGCTTGGAGTGACCGGCATTAGTGCAGAGGCGCTGTAACTCGAGGTGGCTTTATACATGTTTCTGTCTTGTTTGCGGATGCGGAAAGTCTTAAGTCCGGAAAAAAAAACACCCCATATAATTTTCTTAGCTTGCACCCTTCCCCTAAATTAAAGAAGTTTGGAGGTTTAGGGTCTTATAAGATCAGAGGTGCTGGTTTTTAGGAAACTAAGGATCTCAAACTTAATCTTATCTCCGGAAGTTCCTTTTTGTGATGGAAAAATTCTACAGTATATATGAAACCTTTCATGGTTTGACTTGACTTTTTCTTAGATTATGGTCATTTGCACTTAAGAATGTCTAAGTTGGACCTTTTTCTCTACTGAAACCCTACATTAATTATTTTCGGAACTACAAGGAGAGAAGTATTTTTGCCATTTAAAAGATGTCTGTAGAGATTAACTTGTTGAAGGTAGGGTTCTGTAATTCTGGCATCTATCTTAAGCAAAGCTACGATGTGTAACAATTCCATGTGGGTTTATTTAGGCATTGCTTATTAATTTTCCCTCTTCTCCTCTAGGTGATTTTCCTTCATGGATTGGGAGATACAGGGTACGTAACATTTTTATAGCAACAGTAATAAAATTGGGTCATACAACTCTTCTCTACCTACGGCTTAGTCTAAGTGATCAAAGGTTTCATGTTTAGCACCTCTAGGATTGTATTTAAAAAAGACTGCTAGTTATATTCTTACAGTCCAGTGATAAGGTACAGTCTTCATTTTTGAAACCCCCAGAATTTTCCCCTTATCATCTTGAATTTGTAATTTTTCAACTCTTACTTCTGGAACATTAAAATTGTTTTTAATTTAAATCAATGATTGTGTGTTTGAAACTTAGGTAAAGTTGTTAAAAAATTGTTACAGAATTGTAGACTACACAGAAAACTGAAGATAGATAAATTTTGACAAAGTTGCAAAGAACCTGTTAAATCTTTATAGGGCGGTGGGTTAGAATATTTTGGGGGTTTTTTTAGATTTTTTTTTTTAAGGTGATTCCTAATATTCTTTTATGCTTTACTAAGTAGAGACAATGTGACAGTGACACGTAGCTTTGTATGGAGTTACAGAAAATAATGTTGAACTATTTTCTGGCAGTCAGGTAGTGCTATGAAAATGACAGGTTTATTTTACCAAACAGAAGTGTAGAAAAGCTCTATTTTATAACCAAACCCTTCTTGATGCTGAGAGGTAGGGAGGAACTTGGTACCTTGTAACTTTCCCATTAAAGAGAGCTCCTAGGTCTGAAGAATCAGTTCAAGAGAAAAACAACAAAAACAACAGTGTAGGAAGGTTCTCTGTGAACCCCACTTTAGCCAGATTCCATAGACTGAGGTTAAGAGTGAAAATGATTAAGAAAATGAACAATGTGAAATTAAAAATAACCAAGAGTATCTCCATGACATGTTGACTAAGAATTAAATTTATATTAAACTATAAAAGTCTCCTGTTCTGAAAGTACTTTGTGAGATAACACTAAAGAAAAACTGACTCTAGCTTGGTTTCAAGAACACATGGTGAAATTCAGAATGAACCAATATGACAAGTGACAATTTAATATTTAACATGCTCTTGGAGAACTAAAGTACATTTGTCAGGTTAACTGGGAGGATGTTGGAATTAGGCAATTTTGTCCCCTGGTGGGGAAGAGTTATAATGGCCACTATGTATTTTAAGACCCACAAAGAAACCAGGCCACTGCACAAATTATAACAGAATTTATTATATGGTAGTTTACTTACTGGAAGATTGGGTTGGAGCACAACACATGACCCAGCAGAGTGTCTAGATTATGCTCTGTTAACAGATCCCTGTTACAGTACTTTTTTAAATAGTATAACCTGGGTACTGGTGATTGACAGGACAAAGGGACAAAGAATGTATTAGTGATAGGGGCCATACCTCCTAGTGAGGCTGTGATATACTCAGTGCTAGCAGCAGTTTGATATTTATCTTAGTTGTCATGCCCTCTTCTGGCTATTACTAACAAAAATATTTGTGGGCACATTTTAGGGAACACAGAAAATCATGAGCTAAAAAGTTTTCATATGCTTGTTAGGGGCAGAAGGTGGTCAGAGGTCACAGCATGAGATCCGGGACACAGAGATTAAGTTGGTTTTGTTTACATCTACATCTATACAAGTTTGTTGCTTTAAAAATGGGCAACTTTTGCACTTTTTTGTTGAGGTTCTGTTTTGCAGAACCAGCCAAGGTGTGCAGTCTGGAAACTGATGTCTTGCAGTCTGTGCCCTTTAGATTTCTCATGAAAAAAGTGGTGGCCAAATAAAATTGGAAGACTGTATGATTGCATGTTTTCTCAATTTTAATGTCATTTTCCTCACATTTTTACGTGTCTGAGATTGACATTCGTCTTATTACATGTGGTAGTAATTTTTTTTTCACAAAAGTTTTTCAGTGGTTCCTCGTAGTCTTTTAGTTCTGGGAAATGTGATGTGTCATGTTCTCCTCTTGAAGATTTACAGCCAATACAATAGCATGTGTAGAGCTGTGAAAATATCTACAGTAAAGAAACACATCTGACCACCAAGTATTCCTATTCATAACATATATAATAAACTATGAAACTAGAATTCAAAGAAATATGTTTTAGACCATACTGTGTTGCATGAGATCACAGTTTTCCTTGCAAAATAAAAATAGCTTTTGTTATGATTATGAAAATGTTACATTTGTATTGTAAAAAATTCAGAATGCAAATATGCTTGAGAAGAGAATGAAAACCAGTTGAAATCCTACAACCTAGAGATACATATTTATTTTTGATAGCATTCTAAAAAATGCTTTATTTGAAATATTTTCAAATTTATAGAAAGGTTGCAAGAATAATACAGGTTCCTTATAACTTTTACCTAGATTCACTAATCTCTGCCACGTTAGTGTTTGCTGAACACTTTGAGAGTAAATTGCAAATATAATGATTATTTCCAAACACTTTAGCATATATCTTCTAAGAACAAGGACAGCCTCTTATATAACCATAGAATAGTTACCAGATTCAGGAAATTTAGCACTTATTTAATGTTTAATATTAATATCTATTATACTACATATTCGGACTTTGCCAATTGTCCCAATAAAGTCCTTCATAGTAATCCACAACTCCTCCACACAGTCTGCGCCACCCCATAATCCAATTCTTCGTCACATGTTGCATTTAGCTCTTTAGACTCCTAATCTGGAACCGTTCCTCAGTGCTTTGTCTTTCATGACACTGACATTTTTGCAGAGATCAGGCTAGTCCCTCACCTTAGGTTTGTTTGACACTTCCTCATGATTAGGTTCAGTTTGTCCATTTTCGGTGCAAATACCGTATAGGTAATGAGTCCTGTTCATTGCATCTTACAAGGAGACAAGTGATGGTCTTTGTCCCATTAGGGTTGCTAACTTGGATGACTTGGTTAAGGTGTATCTTCCAGGTTTCTCTACTGCATTTGTTTTTCCATGGTAAGTAAAAAGGAAGTTGTGGGGAGATTCTTTGAGGTGATGCAAACTGTACATCTCAACAAAAAAAGTGTTTAGTTTCCACAGTTTTGTCAATTTTTCAGTTTTACTTCTGTATTGATTTCTAACTTTATCCAGTGTGGTCTGAGAAGATACTTTGTATGATATCTATCTATTAAAGTCTTTTGGGACTTAATTTGTAGCCTAACTTATGGTCTATCCTGGAAAATATCCCAATTGTACTTGAGAAGAATATGTATGCTGCTCTTGGGTATGTAGCTCTGTATGTTTGTTAGATGTAGGTGGTTTATTGCGTTAAGTCCTCTATTTCCTTAGTTATCTTGTGTCTGGTTGTTCTGTCCATTAATTGAGAGCAGGGTACTGAAGTCTTCAGCTATTAATTGTACAGCTTTAGGCTTCTCTCTTCAATTGTTTCAGGTGTTTGCCTCATGTAATTTGATGGTCTGTCATTATGAGCATAAATGTTTATAATTGATATGTCATACTATGTTGAACCTTTTATTAATATATAGTTCTTTATCTCAGTCTTTTTTTGACTTAAAGCCTCTTTTGTCTGATGTTAGTATAAGCACCTTTGCTCTCGTAGGTTACTATTTGCTTGGAATATCTATCTCCCGTGTTTTCACTTTTAACTTGTTTGTGCCTTTGGAACTCAAGTGAGTCCCTTGTTCACAGTATATAGTTGAATCAAGTATTTTTTTATCAATTTTGCCAACTAAAATGTCCAGCAAAAGAATATTTGGTAAATTAGAATTCCAGCCATATACACACAAAAAAAGTATTTTCTAAAACTGTAGATACAGTAAATTCCCATAAAAATAGAAGCATATTCACTGAAATTTTAATTTATCCTGATTGTACCATTAAACATGCTCTTCATTATCTTTTGTTTTACTTTTCTGCCTAATTGTAATAAAGGAACAAAACCCACTACAGTGTGTGTGTGTGTGTGTGTGAGAGAGAGTGAGAGAGAGAGAGAGAGAGAGAGAGAGAGAGAGAGATATGGGGAAAACATGGCCTGTATCTTACAGCTTCTTCTCTATTGGTCCTTTCTTAATCTCTATAGCTGAAAGTAACTTTATCATCTTCCATATTGTGACATGTTCCATAATTTTTTGTAATGCTTAAATTTTCATCTGTATCATGTATTTATATCTTGTTTCTCATCCTGGATTGTAGGTTCACAGAGGGCATAGTCTGTATTTTGATCTTTGTATCATTCATGCCTGTAGAATAGTTATGTGAATAGTTATGATTATTTTTTAAAATTCTACTCTGTTTTTTTTCTTTTTCTTTAACATGTGTTTTCTTACAAGAAAGGCACTTTCCTGGTCTGTCCCATTGGGCTAAGGTGTTGGCCAAAGCCTATGTGTCTGTTGAGGGAAAATAGTGGTTTATGTTGTTAAAATATGAACTAAAGTAGCTAAAAGTACAACATATCTTAGGAAAAAACACAAAATAGAGATGAGTAATTCATATTAATAATTGTGAGATTCTATTCTGAGCACAACTAGTGGATAGAATCACAAATAGTTAAGGTTTAATGTGATACTGCTTAACTATATATTTGGGTTGCAGCAACAGCATCACCTCATACAGGACCACAAACTAGTGAGTAAGCCAGAAGGCCTTTTGAGCTGTAGAGTCTATATCTTAAAGCTCGTATCCTTTACCACACTGGACTCTAGCTTTTTTATTCTTAGCCAAATGTATGTGTGCATATATATAAGAGCTACAATAGGGCATAGGTATTCAAAAAGTTGGCTATAAGAACCTTTTGGTATAGAGAAAAAATACCCAAGGTTTTACTGTTGTAAGAACAATTCTAAAATTAACATACAGAATTTTAAATTTTATTTTATTTTTTTGTAGTCACCATTAATTTGTCTTTACTTCCTAATAAACTTTTAAAGTGGCTTTACTTTATAAAATATAAGGGTGTGAGTATGACATTCACATTAGCCAGCCGTGTTAAGTCAGGCTTTTACTATATGTAGTGATGCTTTAGGAACATAATTGAAGCTATTCCAGTTTAGACTCTTACTAGGTAGAAAATTGTATTTTATAAGTGTTATTTTTAGCGACTACACATTCCCAAACTTGTAATTAGCAGAAATAATAAAATGAAGTTTAGGGCTTGTTTAGTTATCCCCAGGTTATTAGCACAAATCCTGTGATAGAAAATACAATGATGATACACTTAAGAAACTGAAAAACAAAACAAAACAAAAAATGGAGGGAAACTGCAACAGCATACATAAAATCAGCATTGGCAGTGACCTCAGATAACACATTTCATAACATGACTATACTGTTAACTTTTTCAGGGGTAGTAGCTAGTTTTTATATTTTAAATGCTGCGTGGAGTACCATGTTGAAAAAGGCTCTAACTGTGTCATAGAGTGTGGTACATGTCTGCACTGGGCCCAGGATCTGGGACTGGCAGCCTGTATGCCAGGTATTTATCATTGCTGCATAATACTGCTTATTACACACTTTTTAAAATGCATGCATACTATTTGCAAAGCTGATTATCTAGATGTTTTGGAATCTTGTTTCTAATTCTACTGAAAATATCAGAAAACTTAGAATTCATTAACACCAATGACTAAACATATTGAATAATATCACAATAGTCCATAATAATTTGAAGTGTAAAGCAGAAAAAGCAATGAAAAACTGATTAAAGTGGTTGTTTGACACAGGCCTGTAATACATACTTGGGTCAATTAATATAGCATGTGCATTACCTGTCCTGGATATTGAATATAAATGGAATCAGAGAATTTCTGGTCTTCTGTAATTGGCTTTTCTTACTTAACATATGTGTGTTTGAAGAAATGTCTCTTTAAGCCCTTTACTCATTTATAATTTAGGTGGCCTTTTTGTTCTAATTGTAAGAGTTCTTTATATATTATGGATTCTAGACCCTTATTAGATATGATTTGCAACTATTTCCCTCCTTCTGTAGGTTGTCTTTCCACTTTCTTCATAGTGTCCTTTGAAGCACAATAATTTTTAATTTTGATGATTAAATATTTTTTCTTTGTTGCTTGTGCTTCTGGTCACATATCTAAGAAACCACTGCCAAGCCTAAGTTCACAAAGATTTTTGTATATTTTCTTCTATGAGTTTTATAATTTTGTCTCTTACATTTAATGTCTTTAAGACATTTTGAGTTAATTTTTGTGTACGTCATGAGGTAGTCCACCTTCATTCTGTTGAATGTGGGTATCTGCTTATCCCACCTACTTTTGTTGAAATGATCCTTCTTTCCCTATTGATTTGTTTGGGCATCCCTTTCAGAAATAAGTTGACTATAAATGTAAGGGTTTATTCCTATATTCTCAAATCTATTCCATTGATTTATAGGTCTTATTTCAGTACCACAACTATCTTTATTACCGTTGTTTTGTAGTAACTTTTGAAATTGGAAATTGTGAGTCTTTTAACCCTATTATTGTTTAAGATTGTTTTGGCTGTTTTGGGTCTGTTGAGTGTCCAAACGAATTTTAGAATTGGCTTGTCTGCAAAGTCAGCTGAGATTCTGTTAGAGATTGCATTGACTCTGTATGTCAGTTTGGGGAGTCCTGCTACCTTAAGAATATTAAGTCTTCCAGTCCATGAACAGTGTTGTTCATTTATGTAGATTTTTAATTTGTTTCAATATGCTTTATAGTTTTCACAGTAAAGTCCCACACATATATACAAACGACACACACACATGAACTCACATGTAAGTACACATATACCCATATGTGCACATGTCTACAACTCCTAGGGTAATGCCTGGCTCATAGTGTTATATAATTAATACTGTTGTTACCAGTTTTTCTATATGACCTTAACACTTTTGGGGAACATTCATTAAAAATAGAGAAATAGGTAATAGAAAAGCATTTCATGTTTATTTTCAGACTATTTTCCACATAAAAAGCTTAAGTTACTTTCTATCCTTTAATACAGGTAACATGTAAAAAGTATCAGTTATGATATCAAGTATAAACAAGCAGGAAACTGTATGTATGCAGAGTAAATAGCTATATTTATTTCTCAAGTGATATGCATAGAGAAAATTAGAAGGAAATATATTAAAAGATTAAGTGTTTATTTCTGGCTGCAAGGATTATGATGACTTACAGTTTATCTCATTCTATTTTGAATATATATAAATTTACATACACACCCAAGAAAAGTATGCTTACTAAATTTGTTCTTTTATTTATTTTAGAGGGGAGAGAAACATCGATGTGTGAGAGACATATCAATCAGTTGCCTCTTGGGACCCCCGTACTGGGGACTTGGCCTGCAACCCAGGCATGTGTCCTGACTGGGAATTGAACCACCAACCTTTGAGTTTGCAGGCTGGCACTCAGTCCACTGAGCCACACCAGCCAGGGCTCACTAAATTTATTTTTAATAGTGTAGTAACCATGCAGAGACATCAGACAACCAATTTACTTTACTCTTCTGAGGCTTTTTTCTTTATATAAAATGTGAATTATATTATTGGTCTTGACTAAATTGTTAGGCACATTGTTGTGAAGTTACAAAGAAATAAAAAATATAAATTTTATAAATTAAAAAGCCCTGTGCAAATATGTGAAAGAAAATACACTTTAGGAATCACAAGAAGTCATCTTTATCCATAGGTAGAGCTTAAATAATAGTCTTTGGGTTGTTTCCAGATTGATGCTGGTATTTTAATAGCATTGATAGTCCATACTTTTAAGATATTTTAAGGAGTTAGCATTTATTCTCACAAACTTTTTAAAAATACTATTCTGTAACTAATGTATTGGGAATTAAAACAATATCTAATGGCATTGTTCAAATAATTTCTCTACCAGGCATGGATGGGCAGAAGCCTTTGCAGGTATCAGAAGTTCACATATCAAATATATCTGCCCGCACGCGTAAGTATTTTTAATCTTTGCTTGTGATTCAGAATCTGGAAAGGAATAATTGTAATAGCTTTACTTTTCTAAAAAAACATTTGAATATAATTAATTTTTAATTTTTAAATATTCAAGGTTAAAAATAAAAATTAAAGTATACCCAAAACTAATACAAAATAGTATTGAATGAAAGCTGTAATTGAAAAATAAAAATTTAAAAAAGTCAAAAACATAAAGATTGGTAAATTCTTTAAAACTATAATAATACCTTGGTTTTATTGAATTTTTTATTTTCTGCTGAGAAATTTAAAATAAGACTGCCTTGGAGATCAGTTGAACTCAGTCAGAAAAATTCTTTTAGATATACAAATATTTTTTCTAAGTTCTAAGAATATGCATGAGGTATCTCTAAAGGGGATTTACCTTGTAGGTTTGTAAGAAATCTTTACTATGTTGAAAACTCTCTTAATTTTATTGATTAGAGATAATGCGTGATGTACTGTGGAAAGAACACAGACTTTGGAGTTTGATAGATTTAGTTTAGAATTCTGAAAATGTTTGTGGATGTCAAAGAAACTAGGAAGTTTTGAGCAAACTCAGAAAATCAACAAGTTGGCAAGTTTTTAGGTCAAAGGCTGCTGAGAAGCAATAGCCATGGAGAAGACAAATGGGGTTAAGTACCTGCTTGTAGGTTAGTAATTCATCCTCAGAAGTAGGAGTAGCAGTAGAGGCGATAAATAGGAAAGTGGAAAAGGAAAGAGGAAATATACCTGAGATTCGGTAAGAAAACAGTCCTTCCCTTTTTATCCTAAAATAGAAGGTTTATCATCCTACCACTGTAGGCTATGACCGTATACAGTGGTTAGGGTTGTTGTGTGATCTGTTATTCTGACTCATGCAAGAAACTGAATTCTTGATAATACTGGAATTTATCCTATGTTGTTACTGACCCCAAAATTGAATTTGGCCTCAGGCTATTTCACAACCTAGGAAAGTTTTATTTCTCAAAGAAGTTTTGATAAGATTTTGTGACCTCTAAGGTATACTTGTTTCATGAGGCAGGAAAATAATGGTGAGATGTAGTTATAGTGTATTTATTTTTCTTTCCTTTTGTACCTAGTTACATTCAGGTTGTCCAGCAAATTTTTCATCACAAACTTGAATTGGGTGTAATGAACACTTAGGCAACACTTACATTTCTCTTATTTAACAGTCTCTTAAAGCAGGTACAAGATACATAGCTAACAACTAGAAAATAACCAAAAATGTAACCTGGCTATACAGGAATTGATGCTATAATATCTGCAATAAATTGCCTATATCTTTAGCCTTAAAGAGTCTCATATTTTATACATTTCCAGCTGTCTTGGTTACTGGTTTTCCTTCTCATGTCTGCTTTGAGAGTGTTAAGTAAGGGTGTTGAGAAAGGAAAATGTTTTTTATTTGTCAAACTTAGTTCTTTCTAGCTGCTGCTCTGTTTTCAGGACATACTTGGAGGGTATGGAAAACTCAATTTTATAGGTGTAAATGCAGTGAAACACCACATATATTAAAATCAAAGTGTAGTTTTGCATAAGTCTCAAGTAATTATCTTTAATTGATGGAATTTTATCAGGTTTTATGGTTTGTTAAATTATTCTTATGCTGTTTTTTTTTCCCCATGTAGACCAGTTATGCCTGTAACATTAAATATGAACATGGTTATGCCTTCTTGGTAAGTAAAAATTTACTTATTCAATTTTATACTTTGTTTTCGAGCAGAAGTGCTTCTGTGTATAGCAATTTTTAATTAGCTATTTTAAAGTTGTAAAGTTATATAATTTGTTTTAAATTTAACCTTCATTTAATTATTTAAGTTTTTATATTTTAAATTCAGGGTAAACTTAAAGAGCTGCGCCAATAGGTAGAGACGCAGGCAAGAATGGGTGAATAGAAATACTGTAGAAAATACCTCCTACTGCTTGATTAACCTTTGTTGATTTCAGTAACCAAACATTTGAATGACCCCATGTAGCAATCACTCTGATTAAGCCACAGCCTCTTTATCCTTCAACTCCTTCCCTTTCTGGAGAGCTGGTGAGTTTTTAATGAAACCGTTTCCTCATGGGCCCCCTTAAGGTATTTTTGCACTTCCCATAGGCCCTATAGTCAGGAAGTAGAGTCAGTTCTTCATTCCTCTGAGCCCCTTCCAGACTATGATTCTTTTTTCCTCTCTGTTCTTTGAAACTCCCACCACAGGCTTTTTAAAAAAATGATGACTTTGACAGCTGATTAGTATTTTCCTTTTCACTGTATGTCATGCCACCATTTTAACTTTTGGGTGACTACAGGATCCATTGTAAATGATACATTCACAATCTTGACTGGCTTGTTAATTCCTTGGCTCTTCTCTTCCGCAGTGATATTTTTGTCTCACCTTTGGTCATCCACAGTCATTCCTTCTCATCTGGAACTGTGCCATCTCTGAAGTCACTTAATTCAAACCTGCTATTAAGAATAATTACTCATCCTTTGAGCTTGCTTCACTCTTTCCACACTATTTTTCTTTGACCTAATCAGGACTTTAGTCTGCTGTCCTCCTCTCTAACAAGTAGAAGTGCATCTACCCATCTGTGCACTTCCTTCTTTATCTACTTCACATTCCTTGGCAACTTCTATAAGTTCCTGCCTACCTTGGCAGCCTTTGGTTCTTTCATCTTCCCTCTATGGCAAAATTCCTGTCCAGAACCAAAATTTCTACCTGATATGTAGTGACCGTAATGAAAGCATACTACAACCTGATAGAGAACTAGAAAGGGCCAAAGGAAAGCTTCTCTTGGTCTGTGGTTTGAGGTATCTACCGTATGTGATGAAAAAGTTTTGCAGAGTATATGGATAGGGATCAATATAAACACCTTGTTCAATATGTATGGAATAGCGCATAAAAGAATGATATAATAAAGTAACTATTCCATTGGGTCGACTGATGATGCAATAGAAGAGAAGTGAGTAGCTGGAATTTATTGCAAACTTAGGAGTGTGGTTTGAGATTCCTGCTTGGGTGCAAGATTGGACTAGATAATCTCTTAGATATTCTTATCCTAAAATTATGTGGCAATGTGACTTTTTAACATTAGAATCTGTATCTAGTTGGGATGAAAGAAACTTGTAGAATGCCTAATTCATGCATTTACGTTAAATGTTTCACCTCTGAAGACATTTTGAGTTTCATGTTCTAGAGAATGTTTGGTCAGCCCTTTTTATCCCAACTACCATGAGTTTAGTAAAACATACTTACCAAGAGTAGATATTCTTAGAATCAAATGGTTCTTTTAAGATTGTGCCTTATTTTCCAGGTTTGATATTATTGGGCTTTCACCAGATTCACAGGAGGATGAACCTGGAATTAAACAGGCAGCAGAAAATGGTAAGTACAGAAAAGTTTTATAAACAAGCATTTAAAAATATTTTTAGTAGATTAGTTAGTGTTATTGATGTTGATGAAATATTATACAACTCTCTAACTTGTTTGCTTTGATGGCCACGTAGACTCATTCACTTGTCTGTGCTCAGTGAAGGTAAGGTAGACAGGGAGGAATGGCAATTACTAAACTTTAACTGTCAGATACATAATTTTGGTTTACATGTCAAATGGAGAAAATAACAGAATGTTTCATAGTTGTGGCCTGTTATCTTTATTAAGGAGACTTCAAATAAGGATGACAATAATGATGTAATGATGTAATGATATATAATGAAAATTATATTAATGGTTAATTTTAGTGTGGTAATATTAAGCTAGGTAATTCTTACAAATTATCTCATTTAGCACTCCTATGAAATAAGTATTAGCTCTACAGAATCTCCATAATATGTTCTCTGGTTGGTATTTCATGCTCCTTTATGAACATGATGATTTTGAGTGTGTGTGTGTGTGTGTGTGTGTGTGTGTGTGTGTGTGAAGGCATAAAGAACATGGACTTACTGGGAGAAATCTGGGTTTAGAAAATACACAGAAACATAATTTTCTTTTACATATATGTACTGAAATATTTACAAATAGGCAATGTTATTACGGGAATTGACTTCAGAATAATCTGGGTGGTGACATAGCAGGCATTGCTGAAACAAGCCTGGCTATGAATTGATAATTGCAGAAGTGAGGTAATGTGTACCCAGGAAGTCATTGCACACTTTTCCTACTTTTGTATTTGTTTGAGATTTTCCAAAATAGCTTTAAAATGCAAAACCAGTAGGATCCTTTAAAAAAGAATCTTAAAAAAAATTTTTTTTTTACAAGAACCCTTAACTTCAAAACAGGAAAGAGAGTACACTCAAAATACATGAGATATTTAGGAATGTCATACTAAGAACACTGACTTTTGGTACCATCAAAAAGTGGGTCAAAGCTAGAATCCTATACCTAGGTATTTGTCAAAAAATGATGACAAAAACACGTTGGGTATGGCAATGAGTTGTAAGACCCTGTGGAAGATAGGAGCTGGGCTTTTTGGAGAAGACAGGTGGACCTGGTGAGCTCCAGTGTGAAAAAAGGTCTGTCCTGATGACAGAATTGGCCTGTGACATACTTGCAGTTTCTTTCCTCTCTGAGATGATGTATAATTGGAGAGCATTAGGCTCAGACTCAGGGCTGGGAAAGAAAGGAGTCTATATTTGAGGGCTGAGTGACTGTGCTGCTGAATGAAGAAGAGAGTGCTCAGGTTAGGTCCTGGAGCACAGCACTGTCCTTGCCCTTAATGCGGAAGGGGATAGAAATTAGAACCCACTTCTTCACAACTGACTGCTGCCATTGTAATTTGTTAACTTTATCCCAGCAGTAGGTGTAACACTTTGTGCAACTGAGGGAAAATACTCCCAACAGCACCTGACTGGCTAGTAGCACACATTCACCAAGCCCCAACCACAGCCTTCCTTCCTCACAGATGGGCTGTTCTCTGCCACTTCTGCATCTTTCTGTGGTTTTGCCTCTCCCCTAAATAAATCCCTTGTATTTCTCAACAGTTCTTTTATTTCTTGTCTTCTTTACTATTCTCTGGTCCATTCTTCCATGCCCTAGTCAAGGTACCTCTAGCTTTTCATACTAATTCTAACTAAAAACTCAACTGTATACAAAAACAAAACAATTTTTAATTTGGGCACTGGGGCTTTTCTTTGCAGTGTTCTAATAAAAGCATATTTTTGGTTTTTGAGAAAAAGGAAATGTAAATGTGGGAATTTTAGGTTTAAAAAAATGAAAGTCTTGCATATATGTCAAAAATGAAAGAAGATAAATTTGTTAAAGGTGCAGTTATTCCCCAAACTCAGGACTGATTATAAAGAAGAAGAAATTTGAGGAGGTATCAAATCTTATATTTAATGATGTGTGCCAATTCCAACATATTTTGAAGAAGGAAAAGAACTCATTTGTTTCTTGTCCTCATGTCATTTACTGACTATAGGAAAATATAGTACTGTGTTTTTTTAAAAAAAATAATAGAACAAACTGTTTAAACACTGTAAATCACAAACCATTTAATCTACTTAACTACTTAAAATATTAAATTACAACTTTTAGGTACAAATGCCAGTGGTTCCTTTAAGAGAAATATAAAATGTATATGAGCAGAATTGACCATAGATAAAGAATATTCATATATTACTGAGAGGAATAACTGTTTACAAATTATGTAACAAGAAATAATTGAACAGTGTAATCAGTACCTGCAAAATCTGAGTTTTATAATGAAAACGCATTCTGATTTTATATTTTAATAGAATGCTTCAAGTTTTTACTTATTATGACCTTTAATATATATTGTAGTTTTCTGTCATTAATTTTTTTCTATTTAAATTCTTTCAATGGCCTTAACTTTGAAACTACTGGTAGTTTAACTTTCATGTTGTTTTTAGTAAAATCTTTGATAGAGCAAGAGGTGAAGAATGGCATTCCTTCAAACAGAATTATTTTGGGAGGATTTTCTCAGGTAAGATAAAATTTGGGTGGTATGGCATAACCATTAGTACATTTATTTAGAAGTCTGGTTTCTACCCTTTTCTGTGCAGTCGTCCTTTTTTTTTTAGAAGATGTTATAGAAACTGATACACTATTTACTGTTTTTTTAAAAACAATACAGGGATATTAAGATTATTGTAGTTTCGTTTTTTTCTTTTTTTTTTTTTAAGATTTTTATTTATTTTTAGAGACTGGGAAGGGAGGGAGAAAGAGGGAGAGAAATATCAATTGGTTGCCTCTCTCATGTGCCCCAACCAGGGACCTGGCCCATACCCCAGGCATGAGCCTTGACCAGGAATTGAACTGGAGACCTTTTGATTTGCAGAACAATGCCCAACCCACTGAGCCACACCAGTCAGGATGATATACTACTTACCTTTAATGCTGAATTAAGTTCAAATGGATTAGAAATAATTACTAATTGAGAGATACTTCATACTTTTATTTTTGTAGTTTTTGCTCTTCAGCAATAGCTTTACCTTATAGATCATGTCTTGAAAATCAATTTATTAAGTAAATTGTTTGGAAACTGTAATGTTAACAGTATGTAGCCCTTTAAACAAAACTCTAATTTAAGTACAGGTATAATCCACCTGTCTAGGAGGAGACTACTGATAGGAACAGTAAGGTAGAACACAAGAGAGTTTCTTCCCTCTTTTTGTCACAGATTCCCAGTAGTTGAGCCCCACAGATGCTCCTGCAATTCCTGTGGGGTGAGATCAGAGTAGGGGCTCCCACAAAGTGACCCACAATGCTGGGGGCACTGGTTGTCTCACCTGGGCTCTTTTTCTACTATAGGGACTGAAGGCTCAGGGAAGACCTCTCTGTGTGGTGCTGGGCTAGCATGGGGGAGAGGCAAAGTAGTCAACATATAGCTGCTTTTCTTACCCTCCTAATGCAGTCTGTCTTATTTGTTCTCGGTGATGTAGGGGGTTCTTCACCCTCACCCCTGTGTTTGGGGATTCTCTTAGTGGTGTCTTCTTCTTGAGTAGTTGGTAGCAGTTGTTTTTGTGACGGGGGTAGTAAAGTTAGGAACAACCTGTGTTGCCATCTTGGTGATGTCACTTAATCGTCTTCCCTCTTTTTGTCATTAAAATAGGTTTTAGATATAAATATGTGATGGTTATTTTTGGCCTTCTATACTTCTATAGAAAAAGTACACTCTATACTTTTTCTACAGGCACAGTTACCTTATGTTCACCTCATATTTTCATTCCAGCTTATCACTTGTTTGTCATGTCATCCATGCCCAAATTGCTTATTTTTCATGTCATCCATGCCCTAATCTGTAAATTTTCTAAATCAACAGCATAGTGTCAGGCACCCTGAATTAGGGCATTGTCAGAATTGGAATTATTTAGGAGTTAGAATTCAATAGGAAGATAGGTTGTTAATAAAATACAGTAAAAAGGCAAGTTAATAATTTGGTATTTGTTGAAATTCATAGATAATATACATTATAATACACATTGTGTCATAGAGGTAGAAAAAATAAATGTTTGTATTAAATAGGAAGGGAACATAGGAGTCTGTACATTTGAGGCTTGTTGATCACAGTTTATAGAAACCAACTCCTGATACCTCAGGCAACAAAAAGTTATGAGTCTGTGGGATCACATCAAGGAAACCAAAGACGAGAATGAAGCAAGACCTCAGGAAATAGCTAGGACTTGGAAAGCAGTTATGACTTTCTCTCTCCATCATCATTTCTGTTTTTCTGTTCACCTGCTTCATTTGCCTCTCCATCTATAGTTGGCTGCCTCAGTATTTGTAGCCAGTAGCATTTCCAGTTCTTGAGTTTACACATTACTGTTCCAGCCACACAAAGAAATAGACTAACAATCACTAAACCCCAATTTCAAAATCCTTGGAGAAAGAATATGACTGCCTCACATGAGAAAGTATCTTACGTCTGCGTGTGGCCCAGTGACCCATGGGCATGGTCAGAGTGACCTGGCTTCTAGATGACTGATGGGAATGCAGTTCCTAGAATGCATGGTGTTGTGAGTGGGGTAGGCAGATACTCTAAAAGTGTCTGCTACATGGTCCTTATTTTTTTGAATTAGTGTTTTTGGAAAATACTACAGTTTAAGACAAGATTTAATTTTATACTAGTACTTTGGTACTTTTCAGAGGAGAAAATAGTAACTCTAAATTCAAAATGTTCCTACGGCATTTGTGAACACAGCAGTTAACTCTACTATTAACTATGCTTAGACTGGGTAGTTAGCTATGTTTTCACAGTTGTCTTCAGTGTAGAGAATCGTGTGCTTTAGGACACAGTGAGGTCTGTGCGTATTTTTACTTCTTTGCCTGATTTAATTTGACATCAGCCACCCAATTTGATTTTTATGGATATTATTAATAACAAGAAATCCTTTCATTTGCTTTTAGCAAAGGATGTGTTCCATTGACTTTCTCTGCTTGTCTTTCCAGGGAGGAGCTTTATCTTTATACACTGCTCTTACCACACAGCAGAAACTGGCAGGTGTCACTGCACTCAGTTGCTGGCTTCCACTGCGGGCTTCATTTCCACAGGTAGTCTGATTGATACATGCAATTATTAAATTACTGAGCTAAGAGATAGCAAATAATGTTAGAGAGGGTCCTTTTTTTTTTTAAGTAAACTTTACCTTTTTTAAAGCAGTTTTAGGTTCACAACAAAATTGAGTGGAAGGTACAGAAAGTTCCCATATACCCACACTCTCCAAACATGCACAGCCACTGTTGATCTACAGCACAGTCGTACATTCATTATAATTGATGAACCTACATTGACCTATCATCACCCGAAACCCATAGTTCACATCAGTCATCCTTTTTTAAAAAGAATTTTCTTAGACTTTTGTGATGTATTTCTAGGCTTTATGGGTATACTACATTGTCTTGATTGTGGGTTGTATAGAATGGAATAAGAAATAAGTCCTAGTGTCAGAAATATTATATTTGAAGTATTTGATACATTTTAAAATATATATATATATATATAAATAACAGCTTTTTTTTACACATAGAAACAATATTTTGGATGTTCAGTATGCTCATTGCTTGATAGCAGATTTTGCTATATAAAATATAACTTCTATATAATCAACAGTATAGAGCAGAATATAATATACATGGGGGATGTAAACTTTATTTTCACATTCATCTTTTCAAAGGATAGGGTTTTTCTCGTCACTATATAGTAACTCTTTGGTGTCTTGCACATAGTAAGTATTGTTTATTAACTATCTTATTTAAATCAGTTAACAGCTAAGAAAAACATGGTTCAGCTAAAACATGCCTCTCATGCCAGGATAATATAAGCATATAAAAAACAGAATCTGCTTCAAAGAACCAATTCATTGGGAAAACATATATTAGGAAAACATATAATATCTGACAGGGTAATCATGTCATATAATTGTTTAAATAAAGAGATGTGCAGAGTATAGGGATGGAAGGAAGTTTATTCTGTGGCCAAATATAACCTATAATGTAAGTAATAATGTGTTATATGCACATATCTATTTATCTGTAGTTTTAAATGCCTGGCATAATGTTCTACACATTTGAATAAATAATACCGGTTTTGTTTTGTTTTTCACAGGGCCCTATCAGTGGTGTCAATAGAGATATTTCTATTCTTCAGTGCCATGGGGATTGTGACCCTTTAGTTCCCTTAATGTTTGGTTCTCTCACTGTCGAAAAGCTGAAAACATTGGTAAATCCAGCCAATGTAACCTTTAAAACCTATGAAGGCATGATGCACAGTTCATGTCAACAGGTAAAAGTTTAGAAACAGTGACTGTAGACACATAATTTGCTTCTTTTTCCCTGTGATGTTTTGAGATAATAACATTTGACTCTTTGGGGCTTTAAAGGAGTTAGTTAATGAATTCACACTGAGTCGTAGGTTAGCAGGACGTAGATCAAAGTTTATTCAATTTAATTCAGCAAATATTCACTGATTTCCTATTAATACGCAAGTGTTGTACTTAATTCTAAGAAAAAAATTCCTTTTACTAAAATTTAGAAAGGATTAATTAAAATAAAAAATTTAAGAGGTAAGAAGGATATATATCCAAGTATCTGTATAGAAAGCAGAATGTAATATGTGTTATATTAGAAGTTTTTCAAAGTTCTTTGAAAAACTGAGGAGAGGAGATTAATTTTATCTTAAGAGGCACTTGAGATCATGATGAAAGAGCTAGATTTTGACCATTGGATGGGATTTGGATAGCAACTGTGCTAAGAAAGGACTGTAGGACAGAACATGTAAGCTATTTGTTTGGCCAATAGGCTTATGAAAAGCTAGGCATCTTAGAGATGGAGAGGAGACACTTTTTTGTAGAGAGCTTTCATTTTGTGGTCAGGGTGGACTTGGTCTCTAGGCAGCAGAAGGCCATTGACTTTTTTTTTTTTTTAAATCAAAGCAAGATGTAATCTACATTCTGGAAACGAAATGAAGTGGAATCCATTAGGATTTAGTTACTAATTCTATGGAATAGGAAAGAAGGATCAATGAGGCCTTAGGTTTCTACCTCAGATGACTAAGAGGATGCCATTCATAAAGTAGGTACAAGGAACAATTTTAGGGTAATAGGAAGGAGATTCTCGTATACTGAATTTAGTGAACATACTAAGACTGATAATGCCCCCATGATATCAGGATAGGATATTGGAAATACATGTCTGAAGCTCAAGCCTGTAATAGAGATTTAGAATAATTTACCAATATTATTGACCAGTGAAGAATTACCGTGGGAGAATAATGAGAAAAAACTCTAAGGGACAGAACTTTAGGGGAGTTAAAAGGAGTCAGGTATTGAACGAAAGTACAGAAGGAGAGAATTTCTGAGTGGATGGGAATATTAACCCATGACTCAGAGAATGATTAAGGACAAATAGGCCAGGAAGAAACTATCCAATAGTAACACATCCGTGGCTCAGATGTTTGGGGAGATAAATTGAGCCAAACTGCAGTGGATAGTGTGAAGTAGAGAGATGAGGAAGAAGAGGCAACATGTATAAATCTTTCTTTAAAAAGGTTTTTGTAAAGGGGGAAGAAACTAGGAAGGTTTTTTAATAGGATGGAAGAAGATAATTGTTAGGGTGAAGTCTTAGCAGGATCACATAATTGAGTCCTGAAATGGATAGTGGTTGCCTTAAAAGAGAAAAACCATGGAATCGAGATAGAAGAGGGTGGATGAATATGAATAGATTGTTGAGTTATAAAAGAGAGTAGTTGAGAACCCACACCAGATCCTCTTAATCTTTTCAGTAGAGTTGTGGTCAACTAATAAGAATGAAGGAGAACTGGACAGAATTGGAGGCTAAAAGGCCTAGAATTAAAAAAAAAAAAGTATTGAGGCAGTTTATGTTAACATTCTTTTGCAACTAACCACTCAACCTGGCTAGGGTGTTTCTGAGAACATAAGTAAAACTGTCATAGTGGTTCCTTGCTTTTGTACTTGTTGGTCTACAGACTTTTTATAATTAGAGTTACTGAACAGAGCTGGCCATAATTCTCTAGAACTTATTTTAAGATAATCTTTTGTTTTTATTGAGGCTATAAAATAAAATAAAAGAAAGAAAGAAAACTAACTGTCACAAAGTATTGAATACAGAAAGGGAGGTGGCACTCTGAGCATCCAGGAGGGACTGAAGGTCTAGAGCAGAGGTCTTCCAAGTAGACTCTGTATCAAAAGGATTCCAGAGCTTAATAAGCTCAGTGATTCTGATTAAATACATTGGGAGTTTGGGGTTGAATTTAGGCACCTGTGTTTGTACAGAGGCGTTTTTAAAATAAAAGCTCCTTATTGACTCTTTGTGTGATTTCATTGGAGGAAGCTAGACTGAATGATTATGAGCAGAAAGTGAGAAGAGGTAGAACAGTTAGGAGGTGGTGTCACAGCACATTTATAGGACTTCAGAGGGCTGTAAAATAGACCACTTTTGTGCTGTGGCTTTTTTTTCCTGAGTGACTGAATTACAAGGTTGAAGATTCTCTGCATTGCTGATTTGTGGGTCTGTGAGGCCAAGCCTTGAAATAATAGAGAAGATAGGAGGAAATGAAATCTGTTTGGGGTAAGTGACTACTGTGCGCCAGATGCAGGGGTCTTCTAGGAAAGTTTTTTGTGCAATAAATATTTGGTATATTAATTTTCATCTTTCCAGGCCTATCAGGTACATGTTCTCTTTCAGATGGTTGCTTACATCTAAATCCTTATGCAAGGCACAAAATATTTTATTCTGTGTATTTAGTATTTCGTTCTCATTAGAGAATGTTAAAAGCTAGGCATTTTCACCTATACGTAGTTGGTCGTCATTGTGTAATTCCTGAGACTTACCAGTATAGGTATTGTCACTTTTAAACCCCCTTCATCTCTCCTCACCCGCATGTGTTTATTTGTTCAAATATAGCAAAAAGTCAGACCATTTTCATGGCAGTAGGTACTGGATGCAAGCCATTTTTGAGTGTACAATAATAATAATAAATCTGAAATTTCTATTGGAGTTTCCTTCATATGTTACAACTTTTTCTTTCATTGTTGTAGTAAAAATGTGGTTTCACCTTATTGTACACACACCACAGATTTAGTTAGAGGTATTTTAGTGGGGATTTAATTTCTGATTTGTGTAACTGCTTATTAAATCACTTTATTCCAAACAGGAAATGATGGATATCAAGCACTTCATCGATAAACTCCTACCTCCAGTTGATTGACACCACTAAGGGGCCTTGTGTGGAAGTACACACCAGCATTATTGTAGTAGAGTATAAACCTTTTCTTGTGCCCAGTCTTGGAACTTTAATGTTTGCAGTGTTTAAATGTTTTGCAAATACACACCAGTGACACAGACTAATAATACCTTCTTGTGGGAAATTTATGGTCTTTTAAGTTTCAATACATGTATTTGTATAATATGATCCAGAATATACTAGCATTAAAATAGGTGAAGCAGCTAGCTCTTTTTCCCAAATGTAATTTGGCAAAATAATAAAATACTGCAACCAGATTTTCTATTACATCATTTGAAAATTATTAGTATGCTAATGAAAACTTGTTCAGGTATAAATTAACAGTTAAGATACAAACTACTTACGAATGCTATACTTAGTCTATGAACTTATTCCCAAAATACCTAGTCACCATGCAGTATCTATTTTTTATATATGTATTCAGATTAACTCGATGATTATAATACATGAAAAGAATGAGGTGTAATTACATTATTCCTAATATTAGGGATACTACTTCTAAGTGTCAATAAAGAGTAATATTGCTCTCTTCAATTAATGGCCCTTTTATTTTGGGGACCAGGCTTTTCTTTCCCTGTTACAATTTCTTAATATTCTATTTTCCTCTCTAGAAAAGAAATGTATCTTCTTTTTATCCTTCATAATAGACCAAATATTGCCTCCTTGCCATAGACATCTGTCAATACATGCTGTATCGATAATTGGACATTCTGACTCACACACATGGTGGTATTTAAAATGTATTTATACTTATATATATAAGAAACCAAACATCACTTCAAACTTCTTACATTACTTATTTTTTAAACTGTACCTTAGTCCAAAGTTAGACCTATATAGTTATTAGAATCTTCAGTCCAGGTAGGGAATAATTCTATGGTTGTATTTTTCTGTAATACAAAGAATTATCAGGTCATATTCTAGTATGTTCTGGAATATTTAAGACTGATCTTAAAAACTGTAATTTGCTCTAAGGTGATACTCCTTGTAGCATAGAGTTTTAGTTTATGTATGTTGTACATATGTTTGAAATCAGCTACTGTAGGAAATGAACAATCCATTAGAAAAATTTTACTTTTTATCTGCAATGGACTTATTTGAAATTTTCATTTTAGCAGATGATTTTTTAAAAATTAGTTTTTGTGCAAAGATAAAAATAGCAATTACCTGATTTTAAATAGTTGAATTTTTTAGATTATTGGTAAAAAGTATTTGAAAACAAATTTATCAGCTGTGAAGGTTAATCACAACTCAGTACATATGGGACAGTTACCAAACGGTTTAATGTGTAGCAAAAATATACATTTCATATTTCTGAACTGTTAATTTTTATTCTGTATTCCAACTGACTAAAACAGTGTTAGGAATGCATCTTTATAAATGGGTGCTAATTGATAATGGAAATAATTTAGTAATGGATTATATAGAATGTTAATAATGAAGCCATATGTTTATGTCTGGATTTAAAATTTTTAAACAATCATTTAGTAAGTCATTTTGATTTACCTTGCTGAATATAAAGTTGTTTCAGTTATACAAATCAGCAAGATATGATATATGACAAGAGCTATTCCGTTGAAATGTGCTATATTGTGGGAAAATGTAAATCTTTTCCACGGTTTCTATCAATGTGAAATAAAATTTAATTCTGACTTTTCTGTGACTGCTTTTTTGAATATTATTTTTAACATTTGGGTTTGCCTTGGAATGACTGTCAATAATGAAAAGGAAAATGACGATGTAATCACAAGAATATACATTCAGAGAAGGAAATGGAATGGAACTAGGAATGAGAAAAGCTTCTCTAGCTATGCAATTTTATTAAGCTGAAAAAAATCCTTAATTTATGTTTTAGTGTTTCTGACCTATTTAAGAAGTTTTGTTTGGTGTTTCCTTTTGTCTCTTCCTTTATATAGTATTCATGGGATTTTAAAATTTGTGTAATAACTCAGTTATCCAAGTAGTTTTTTTCTTTCTTTAAAAAACAAATTTTCAATTACAGTTGACATTCAATATTATATTAGTTTCAGGTGTAAGGGGCGGATTTAACAGCGGGTGCACCGGGTGCGCGCCCTGGGCCCCGACTTCTGAAGGCATGTATTTTTATTTTCCCTGTCTCTTTTTTTTAAGGGGCCCAATATTTTCTTCTGTGCCCAGGGCCTCAACCAACCTTAATCCGCCTCTGGTTAGACACTGACATAGCTTATGAAATGATGCCCCTGATAAGTCTTGTCACCCACATGACATCAAGCACAGTTATTACAATATTACTGATTATGCTCCCTAAACTGTACTTTATATTGCTGTGACTACTTTGTAACTGCAGATTTGTATTTCTTAATCCCTTCACCTTTTTTACACAGCCACACAGTCCCCCTCCCATCTGGAAACCCCTGTTCTCTATATCTATGAGTTTGTTTCTGTTTTGTTTATTTTGTTTTTTAGATTCCACATATAGATGAAATCACATGTTTTTCTTTCTCATTTCACCACAATACTGTCTAGGTCAATTCATGCTGTTGCAAATAGTACAATTTTATTTTTTTATATATTTTTACATTTTTTAAAAAGATTTTATTTATTTCTTTTTAGAGAGAGGGGAAGGGAGAAAGAGGGAAACATCAGTGTGTGGTTGCCTGTCATCCATACCCCCTACAGGGGACCTGGCCACAACCCAGGCATGTGCCCTGACTGGGAATGATATCCATCCAGCCACCTTTTGGTTCGCAGGAGGGTACTTAATCCACTCAACCACACCGGCCAGGGATTTTATTTTTTTATGACTGAATAATATTCCATCGTACATATGCACCACATCTTTTTTTATCCATTTAACTTTTAAAAATTTTATTAAATGCATTGGGCTGATACTGGTTAATAAAACTATAGATTTTAAGTGTATAATTCATATGCTTGGGGCGTGACTACCCATCATGACCTGCCTAGTTAGGAATTTCGGATCGGTATCAGCCTGAGATTACTTTTCATAGAACCCTTTGTCCGTAATTAGGTGGTGGTTTTTGACTAATGGTTAAATTTGATCTGGGAATGTCTAAAAAGAGCATGAGGTGGTAGTAAAAGCTGCAATTGGGATATTGAAAGAGCTCTTCAGTATTAATATTTCCGTTTTGTGCCTTGGCTTTGTTTTGTTAGTCGTAACTTTTAAGGATGTCAGCTCCCTCACTGACCTTCAGAAACGGGAGAGAGGCCTTATTTCTCTGCTGAAAAAAGTGTCAACTGTGAAATCAACTATTCAAAAGTATTATATCCGACATTCTGAGTCAGGACACAAACAAGATTGGGTCTCAGTCCTTTAAGGAACTTACAAGCAATTTGAATTTTAAAAAGGAAAAGCTTAAAAAGATCAAATACACAGTATGATGGGCTATTTAGGGTAATGGGCGGGGGGTGGTGTCGTGTCTGTTTTTCGAGGTAGCTAGTTACCATGGAGAAAATGCTTGGGTTCCACTGACTTGAAAACCCGCCAACATTTCATTCTCCAAACCCACCTCAGTTCAGAGCTCTGGGGGCCTCTGCAGGTTCCAAACCTCGGGGTTGTCCCGGGAGACCAAGCGCGGGGTGACCCTCCACTCCGTGTGGAGGCGGGGATGGAGGCGAACGCGCGCCAAAAGTCTGCCTCGCGTTCTGCAAGCTTTCACAACTGCCTGGCGGGAAACACTGCAGCGGGGACCGCTAGTCACGCCACTGACAACTCCCTCGCGGGCGCCTAGGATCGCCATTTCCCGAAGATCCGCTGTCGATTGGTTGCGCCTGCACGGAGCGCGCGGAGCTTGATTGGCACCGCCTGCGGGGCGGAGCTGCCGACGCCGTCGCTGCCGCTCGCTCGGCTTGTAAGGAAGGGCCTAGGCCGGGGCCTGCCGTGTTGGGCTCGCCGAGTACCTAGGCTCGCGTCCCCCTGTGGTTTCTGCCCCAGTTTCGCCCATTTCCCGTCCCAAGCGGGTTGGGCGTGGGGAACACCTGCCGGAGCCATGGAGGACGAGGTGGTCCGCATTGCCAAGAAAATGGACAAGATGGTGCAGAAGAAGAACGCGGTGAGAGCGGCGGGCGGCGCGGGCCGGGAGGGAGGCCGCGGGGAGGAATGCGGTGGGCCTCCGAACGGGCCCGACAGGGCTCCCGGCCCGCGCACGGCAGCCCTTCTTGCGTGGAAAGCCGGCGTGGACGGCGCCCGCGTCCTGGAGAAGGCGTCCTGAGGGTGGTAGTGCGGGCGCGCGGCCACCGGCGTTGGGACCGGTTCTTGGTATTTGAGTCCTTCGTTCTTAGCACCACGTAATGAACCTAATTGAGGCATTCTCTCCTTTTATTTTAAACTTTTGTGGTATTTAGCTAATTTAGCCTAAGAGTTGAGCATATAAAGTCCTCGTTGTTTAAAGGAATTCATTCTCTTTTCGGTGATCGTTGGCTAGCAGCTGGAAGTAACATCAAGTAGAGTTTCGTGACCTGCTTAGACATCAAACTGACAAATAAGTGTAAAATCCCTGGATTTTATTTTTGAAAAAGGACAAACATTCACTTGATTATCTCAACTACGTACATGTTTGTTTACGATTAAAAAGACCAAATATACCAGTGAACTTGGCAAGCTGCTAAACGTTTTTTAAAAAGCGGACCTTGTTAGGTGGTCGAATGTGTAAAGGAGCTATGATTAAAGCACACACATTAACTAGGGTGTGCTGGTAGATGAATTTGGACAAATGTCATCGCTGGGTATGCCCTAAGTGATTTACAGTTACTACCGGTGGCATTATCTTGTTATTTGTTGATAATGTGTTTATGTGAACATGTTCTCTCGTGGTTCGTTTGAGGTATGTCTTCCAGTTTCTGCATTTTTGTTTACCTGTGTGTGCCACTTTAAATCCCTTGCTTGAGTCATCTGTTTTCAGCTAAACTTTCACAGTTGTCTTTACCTGATTTGTTCCACCATGCTCAGCACATTTTCAATATTAATGTACCTGAAATAACCTATTCCCATCTGTGGAATAAATTCTTTGTCAAACTCATGTGAAGGAGAAAAGGGATGCTCTGATTTGTACAGCACTTGGGAGTTAAAAAACTGATGTGCAAATTTCTTTTGATACTCTCAATACATCTGCGATGTATCCGTTTTACAGAAAAAGAAACCGAGTCAGAGATAAGTAGTTTACTTACTTAAATTAATTACTGTACAGTTTGCATTAAGCCAGAATCCTGTCTTTCTGCTGGACAGCATGCCAGAGCAAGTAGTGTTTACACACCGAATTCTTAACACTTCATAGTCTGTTCCTCTTTTTCTTTAACAGGTGCATCACCCAGTATTTAATTTTGTAGTCTGTTGATCTGTGTTTGCAATTTGACTTTGTAAAGTATTTCCTGTTTGTTTTCTGTTCCAGACGTTAACTTCTGCCATTTATTTTTCCTATTGATTTCCCTTTCATTCCTCACTGCAAGTGATGAGTTCTGGTTATCTGATAGGCTGAACATTTATTTCTGTTATTTTGTTTAAACTGGAAAGTTTTCCTGTTTTCATGGAGATCCCCAGACTCCCACAGTAAATGGTCACGGGGGGAAAAGGCTGTTTGGGGGGTAATTTTTTTCTCTAACTCAGACTATAATTGTATCCTTTGATCATCTAACTCATGAGATTTTTTGTTTTGTTTTGTTTTGCTTCCTTGTAATAGGTGTTTCCTAAAAATGACTAATTCCTTAGTGGGGAAGTATGGCGATCAGTTTGTATTTATTTGCAGCTCTCAAGTTATAATATATTTTCAAATCTTTGGTAAATAGTCTGGAGGAGAATAAGTATAAACCCTACAGATAATCCTCATCTCATTTTTACTAGTTCAGAACTGAACCAGTATGAAAACTTGGCACCCCCCACCAAAAAAAAAAAAGGCAAAATTGACTGGCATTTTTACTTTTTTTTTCTTCTCCCTTTTTCTATTTTTCAGAAATTCAAATAGGCAAATGAAATAGATAGGGAAATGGTCTGAATGACTACGCCCCCCCTCCCCAAAAAAAAACCCCAATAAGTATTCAGTAATTTAACAGAAATTGTTTTTGGGGTTGTTGAATTGTGGTTGTTTCTCTTTTCTTGTGGTTTCCAGCTTTTCTCTGTGAGCTATTTTTATATTATGAAAAAGTAAATTTTGCTTGAAAAGTAATACCTGTCCTCTGAACTGACAAGTTTAAGTGTTTTTACTGAATATTTTAAAAATAAAACCATAGGCGTCACGCATACGTAATAGTAAAAACAGCTATCATTTATTAAACTGTTATTCTGAGCCCGGCATTCTACTGAGTACTTATCTTACCTTATCTCATTTATTTCTCAGAGAGTTTTGCAAGATAAGTACTATCCCTATTTTAAAAATGAGGGAATATTTTAAAATATTTCGAAAGTTTAGTGAATTGTCCTAAGCCAAATGGCAAAATTAGTGGCCACATGAAGATGTGAATTTTAAATGTTTTGCTCCAAAGAGCAAACATTACTCTTAAGCTCCAGCGCCTTGCTGGAAGACCCTTGTACCTGTTTTTGAATCTTACATGGTGTCAGTGAAAGGTTGTTGCCTTTCCAGTGCTAACAGGAGTCCCCAGTTTGGGTTACTGGGAAGGGAGAAACTTTATTCCAGTGAAACTACTCAGCTGACACAGTTCGCAAACCCTGGAAATGCAGTCTTCAGTTGAAACTGACAATGGGCTTCTGGAAGACAAAGGGGAGGCTGTCTTATATAGAGAAAAGTCACCCCCCCCCATTCCTGATTGGTCTGATTTCATGCAAATAAGGACTCCAAATTCTCTCTGTTCTGATTGGATGGTGAAAGCCTCAGTCCCATTGGTGAAATACAATACCAGGAGCTTCTTTTCTTTCTTTCATTTTTTTTTTTTAAAGATTCTATTTATTTAGAGAGAAGGGAAAGTAGGGAGAAAGAGAAGGAGAGAAAGAGAAACATTGATGTGAGAGAAGAAACGTCCATGGGTTGCCTCTTGCCCAAGCACACAACGCGGGACCAGGTCCACAACCTAGGCATGTGCCATTACCAGAAACCCAGTTGGCTACCTTTTGCTTTATGGCATGCTGAGCTGCACTGGCCAGGGCACCAGGAACTTCATTGTAAGGATCTGCTCAGATTGCAGGAACACAGTGCAGGAGGCTTGGCAGGTCAGCCTATGGCTTTTCCCTGAGATGTAGTGAGCATGAGAGACCTCTGTAAACAATGGCTGCTAGACTCTGGTTATGAATTTGGGCCCGATTAACCACGACTCCTTCTTGGCACACATATTCTTTCTTGGGGTTGGGTACAATTAAGTGAATATAAGACCATGAAGTAAGAGTATTTACTCTTCTGGAGCAGACAGGTTTCCCTAAATACCTTCTCAATATCTTGACGTCTTACTACCCAGAATATTGCCCCACTAGCATACTTGATCTTAAACAGTATTAGCAGTTACCTAAGTTTCCCACTTCCAAGACCATGATGAACCACATAAGTTATTCAAGTTTTCACATATTAGCTGTTTTTTACTTTCTTTTTTTTCTTGTCATTATGATTTGATGCCATTAGGCAAGTCTAACTCCTAATATAGGTACAAATTCTGTCTCTTGAATTTTAGCCATGTGATCTCAGGCAAGTTCCTTAATGTCTTTAAATTTTTTGTTTTTTGTTTTTGGTGGTAAATTAGAGATAATTTAGTAAAGATTACATGAATATAAAATTTTTGTCAGGGTCTAAGATGTTAATGGCTAAAAACCTGGATTGTCTTTCTAAGGGATATATCACACTAGACTGTAGAAGGAGGAGTGAGGTAAGAACTTAGAATTTTCAGGTTCATGGAGAGATTCTTTGAGTTGTGTTGAGGTAATTTTTTTTTTTTTAATTTAAAGCTCAGGGCTGAGTGGAATTAAATTGCTGGGGAGAAATTGAAATTAGATGTTACAGTTACCTGAAATGTGTAGCTTTCTAAGTTTTCTCATACCCAGGTTGAAAAATAAAGCTTTGATATCCATATCAGGGTTAGAGTGATTAAATTTAGAATGACTACACACTTTTTTATGTTATATTGAAATAATACAATAAAATTCACCCTTTCCAAGTGTACGGTTCAATGGATTTTAATGTAGTCACAGATTTATACAGCTATCACCACGATCTAATTTTAGAACATTTTGCCACTCCAGAAGAAACCAGTACCCATAAAGTAACCCATTAAGAAGTTACCATTATCTCTCCCACCCTCCCACCCACTAATCTACTTTCTATCTCTGTGGATATCTATCTATCGTGGACATTTCATGTAAATGGAATCATGGAATATGTGACCTCCTGTGACTGGCTTCCTTCGCTTAGTGTTTTCAAGGTTCATTCATGTTGGTAGCATATATCACTACTTTATTTCTTTGTGTTGCTGAATAATAACTCCACTGTACTGGTGGATTTACCACATTTTGGGCTGTTTGCATTTTGGCTATTATGAATAATGTTGCTAAGAACATTCTTCTATAAGTTTTTGTGTGGACATAAGTTTTCATTTCTGTTTCATATATAACCTAGGAGTAGAATTGTTAGGTCATATAATAACTATGTTTAATCTTTTGAGAAACCTAGACTATTTTCCATAGTTGCTGCACCATTTCAGGTTCTCACCAACAGTCTATTGAGGGTTCCATTTTTACCACATCTTCAACAGATGTTATCTGTCTTTTAATTATAATCATTCTAGTGTCTGTAAAGTGGTGTATCTCCCTGTAGTTTTTATATGCATTTCTCTCATCGCCAGTGATGATGAACATTTTTTTCATTGCATATTGGCCATTTGTATCTCTTTGGAGAAATGTCTGTTCAGATCCTTTGCTCATTTTTTAATTGACTATTTGTATTATTGAGTTGTAAAAATTCTTTATATTCCTAATACTAGACCCTTATCAGAGATGAGTTTTGCATATTGTCTCCCATTCTGTGGGTTGTCTTTTCACTCTCTTGATAGTATCTTTTGAAGTAGAGAAGCTTTTAAATTTGAAGGCAAATTTATATACCCAGTCCAGCAGAAGTAATGCCATTGAGTGTAGTTGGTAGGATATGTGAATGTCTCGCAGGAGATGAACAACAATTTGAACATTTCACCTAAAATGTCTCATGGTGTGCTTGAGCAAGGTATTGTTATGGTACAGAATTCTATGCTTATGATTTTCTAATAAAAGATTTTTAAGTAATAAAAAAGGGGCGTTATTTGTGCTGGACCCTGTATTTTTTTTTCTTTTCCCATTTGTGCTTTTGGTATGAAATAATTACAAATTTGAGATCACATAGTAAAATTATATTTCCTAGTTTATAGTGATAATGTTGAATTGTAACTCAAATATTTATAATTTAGTTTTTCCCTTTTTTAAAAAAATAACATCTTAATTTTTTAAATTGTGAAATCTCATAATCTTACTAAGAAGTGTTTGAACTGATTGAGCTTAAATAATGCTCACTTAAAATACTCGCTTATGACTCCTTGAGAATTATTGTTATGGTACAAATAAATAATTCTTTTTATATTTTTGTGCCGCTTATCATCCATCTCCTGTGTGTCAGTGTCAGGCACTCTTTTTCGATACTTCATCTGTGTTATACTACCTCATTTGACCATTTTACCTACTCGAGATCAGTATATAGTGCTCACCTACATATAAAGAAGCTAAACCCTGAAAAGGACAAGTAACATTCCCAAGATGTTATAATTAAGAAATGGCAGTGCATAGATTTGAATTAATATATATATGTATATATTCATATCTCCCATGTTCTTAACTGTATATTCAGTTTTGCTCCTTCCTTCTTACATCTCCCTGAGAAGGATGTTTTTATCCTTTATAGTATTATATACTGGGTACTCACTACAAGTTTACCATATTTTATAAAAGTACTTAGTTGCTAGTGGTTTAATAAAGTAGCGTAAGAGCTGTTGTTTATATTTTAGCCAATACTGTGAAGTTAAGGTAGAATCTTTCTTTCTCTTGCATCATTATCTCTAGGAGATGCTGCAATCTAATAGACTTGACCTTTAGAGGCAGGTTATGATTGAGAAAAGCTAGACTATAGTTTCTTGTTTAGTAGTAATTCTATTCATGTGAGTTCACAGGGCAGAACTACCACGGATGTACCTATTGAATGGAAAGAGCAGTGGTATAAAGGTCAGGAGACAGTTCTTGTACTTTTGCATTACCCATCAGTGTGATCTTGGGCAAGTCACTTTCTTTTTCTGAGTTGTTTCTTTCTTTGTATAATGAGGATTTGAAGATGTGCGAAGATTTCTGTTTGTTTTTAAATTTTCTGAAGCCAAAAAGCGTTTCTGTCTTGCTCACTGTTGTATTCTCAGCACAGAGTAGAGTTTGACACAGTGTTAATGAGTTTTTTTTGAGAGACAGTAGAGTGTAATTTGACAGAGCTGCATAGATCTCACCTTTTCTAGTTAGTAATCATGTGACCTTGTACAAATGTATTAATCTGTCTGGGCTTCAATTTCCTCATCTGTAAAATGGGAATAAGAAAATGATCTGCTTCTGTAGGGTTCATGGTGAAGATGAAATAATGTATGTAAAATATTTAACACAATACTTGGCACATATAACCCTTAAAGAAGTTTTTATCACTGAATTAATATGTGATAATCTGTTTTTCACCTTTTCTTTCATTTTGATCATAGTTGTTTATTTCTTAAAGAAGCTTAATTGAAATGTTCATCTTATTGTTAAAAAACAGTGTAATTATGATAAAGGTCATGGTTTTATCCCATGAGTATTACTTAGCTTTTTCTTCGTTCAACAGCCTGTATCTCTAACCCCATTTTCACCAAAGAGATCTGAATAAAAAGGGATAGTGTGATAAAATTAATACATATCAATTGCTTCCACTTGGAAAACAATGTAAACCTTACGCCACATTGCTGATGTGTTGGAAGAATCAACTTTATATATGACGGACAGCATTATGGAAGCCTAAGCAGGGAAATCCTGCTTTTTTAAGGGATTTCTAGAAGTGATTTTTAAATATGTCTTCCTAACTGATCCTAGATCAGAAATGGATCAGAAAGTCCATGAAGACAGGGGTAGGAGAAAAGTGTCCATGGTAAATATAGGATACAGGTCCACAATCTCTTAAAACCTTTAGAATTTGATATATTTGAGAATTCAAGTTTTCTTAGATTTTACAAAACTGATTTGGTACATGCATCATGTTATTACATAATATTGTCACTGAAATCTGGACAGTTTCCAGTAATCAGATATTAGCATTTCTGTAATGAAATTCAATTTGTGTAGTAAATTGAACATAAGTAGCTTTATACCTATTGACATTACATGTTGCTGTCAAATGAGTTTATTGAAAACCTATGAGAAATCTTTTGGTTTTCAAAGGTTTTTTGATTTTTGGATTTGAGAATATGGGATTGAAGACCTTACTGGCTCACAAGAATGTCACACTTGTAGAAATGCTTGCTTGATAAATGGTAAATTTAAAGTCAGTGTTAGCTTTCTTTAACAAATACAGTGTTTCACTTTTTGAGTTACCTCTAAATAAAAATAATTTATAGAATTTTAAAATTAAAAGTGAATCATTAAAATCTATTATAAAACATATCAAGTTTTTATTTATGAGGTACTAAGTTAAATTGAAATGCTGTTACCTGTTTGTTGCAAGAAGAAAAGTTAATACTGTTTTATTTTTCACAACCAAGTCTAATATCTGTCAACTTCAAATGGAAAAATTATGTGACTGGAAGCCCTTACTTGATTTTATATTTAAGACATTTAATGATACCATGAGATTTCATGTTTGTTTCTTCCTGTGGGGTGCTTAATGAAGGACACGCTCTGGCGCTTTCTGTTTTCCTGTGTTTCATTGATCTGCAGGGTACCTAGTTTTCATATTTTAATAGTTTAGAAAACAAAGTGAGTTACATACATCGTTGGCCAGATGGCTATTAGGATATGCTTTCACAGGCAGAACATCAAACCCAGCATCAACATTTGCTGAATGGGCATCAGCGCCTTGGAACAAAATCTGAGAGACATTAGGGGAATGCTCTTTGAACTTCAAGGAACCAAATGGTTGAAAAGCAGCAGGGGTGAAAATAGCCCTACACACTCCAAAGCCAGTTAAGAGCTAATAATAGCCTTTAGTTCTTTTATGGATTCTTTTATGAAATGCTGCATTACTGGTATTTTTGATGCAACATTTTGTGGGATAAAAACATATAAAATCCGATTACCAATAGAGCAGAATTCCTTCCCTGAGCCCTCCCCTCCTCTCCCCTCTTCTCCCGCCCTGGCTCTTACAGCCAGGGCTGGAAGAGGAGACTCTGAGCTTGGTGCCTGCGCCAGCCTGCGCACTGCTGCTGCTGTTTCCACTCACTGCCCAGCATGAGAACTTCAGGAAAAAACAGATCAAAGAGCTGAAGGGACAAGAAGTCAGTCCTAGGGTGTACTTCATGAAGCTGACCATTGGGAACTCCTGTGGTACTTATCGGACTTATCCACTCAGTGACCAATAATCAAGACAAACTGGAATTTGAGGATGGGTTAGCTATGAAACAGTTTCTTTCTGAAATGAAGTTGTCCCCTGAAGACAGAGCAAAATGCTTAGAATAGAATGAGGCCATTCAGGCAGCCCATGACCCCATGGCACAGGAAGGCCATTGTCGGGTGATGACAAAGTGAACTTCCATTTTATTCTGTTTAACAATGTGGATGGCCACCTCTATGAACTTGATGGAGGAATGCCTTTCCCAGTGAACCATGGCACCAGTGCAGAGTTCTCGCTGCTGCAGGATGCCACCAGGGTCTGCAGAGAATTCACTGAGTTTGAGCAAGAGGAAGTCCGCTTCTCTGCCATGGCCCTCTGCAAGGCTACCTAATGCCCTGTGGGAAGGCACTAAGCTCTTTTCCCATCCTCCGTTCACCATAGAAATACATCCCTACCAATGCAGTCTTAAAATGCTTTAGTACTTGTAGAAGACAGCTGTTCTGCTTTGGTTCTGTAGCTGTACTCCCCCTCAACCACACCCAAGCGCTAGCAGAATTCAGCTGTCCATGGAGCAGTTTGGTGTAAGCCTCAGACGGCGAAGCATTGCCCCCACTGTGTGCCTCATACCTCAATATCTAATGCTTTAAATGGCTACTTTGGTTGGTGTCCATAAGGTAAGGCCTTGGATGTGGTATAAATTATTTGTCCTTATAAGGAATAAAACTTTTCCGCTGATAATAAAAATAAAAAGTCATTTCTATAAAAACTTAGAAGTACAAACCACTCAATCAATCAGAATCAAAAAGTGATTAATGCAAAGTAGTTTTAGAAACACCTATGGCAATTTGTTTTGCTTATGTTGTTCTTTTTTGTTTTCCCTAATGTTTAGTGAATTTATTGGGATGACACTAGCTAATACCATTCCTTTAACTGTTGGTGCTTTATGTAATTTTTATGAGCCTTGTTTTGTTCTTTTTTCATTATCTATGTGGGAGCCTTTCATTCTAGATGGTAACTGGCAATGAATAGGCCTATAAGCTTAATATAGATCTTGAATGTGAATTTTCTTTCAGAATTTAAATTTTATTACCTTTCAAGAACAAGATAGGTGGCAGTGTTCTTGTGACAGACCAGTGAGACACAGAGACATCATGAGAAATTAAGTAAAGAGATGCCCTTTCCCACTCTGCTTGTGTGTGTGCGAATGCTAAAAGTGCTGAGTATTCCCAGTTTCTCAGGGTTGGCTGCTTTATCAGACAGGTGCTCTCCATGGAAATTTGGGGTATGTTATAGCACCACAGTAAGAAATATATTTTACATTTCTACTTGGGCCATGTATAAACAAATACTATTGAAAATAAACTTCCACAAAACAATGTTTAACAAGTGCTGGTCATAATACAGTAAATGAAGTTCGTGGTCTTCTACTGAGTTTCAACTCATATTTGGAAAAATCTCTTTTTCCCTCTCTCTGTTATACATATATGTGTGGATATACACCCATACATGCTGTTTGTGTGTGTTTACCTTTCCCATATGAATAATGAGCCATAATGAATTGTGGATAGGAAAACATAAACTTAAATCTCTAGTTAGTTCTTGCTTTATTATCTGGGAAATTCAATATGAAATTATTTTACTTTATAGGCTGGAGCATTGGATTTGCTGAAGGAGCTTAAGAATATTCCCATGACCCTGGAATTACTACAGGTATGTACTACTACGTGTCATAATTTTTGAATAGGTAATTCAGTTTTATGAATTGTCGTAAAATACTGAAATGTCTTCATTATCAATGTTTTTTGTACTTTCTTGTTATATTGCAGGCCATTATTAACTTCAGTTTTTTTCAAGATAGTAACATAAATCAACCTAATAAGTTACCATTATAGAAACATGTTGTCTACCGCAAGAATAAAACCCAGATCTCCATGGTTGACAGTGGAAATGAAATCTCACTGTAAAAGAGAATGGAGTCTTGGCCCTGATTTGATCTCCCAAGATTTTACTCTCTTGGTCTGTCTTTGATAGCTTCTGCTAGTATGAAGCTAGCTAGCTTTGCATGAGGTTTGCAAGGTGTTGCTCTTCCTTTTATTTTTTTGCACTGGCCAGCAGTGTATGCAGTCAAATGTCTAGTACACATTGCATAGATTCATCACTAAAGTTTTACTTTAATGTTCTGTGATGACTAAAACATAAAAATAAGACTTTAACAGAAATGAAATTTTAACAAGAAAAGTAAAATAAAATGAATCTGACTACTTTCTACTACACATTTATTATTATCCATGAGTGCCACTGGTGCTATTTCTGTACCATTAAGTCAGAATTTAAGGAAGAATAATGGGGATGCCTGAACATGGTGGTTAGGAAGAAAATCATGTATTTATTTTTATTGACAGCTAGCTGAAATCAAACATTTCTTTCGCTTAGGAACGCTGTAAGCCATAATTGTATGAGTAATACTAATGACTGTACCTGAAAGAAATCACAGATATTTTAACTTCATATTATAGTTGTTGTAGATGTATTGACATCTATTTTGGCTCATTATTATGGTATCCATTTTTTCTTATGCTAGGTCTTATTTAATGTAGTAAACTAATGAACACATATTACTGTATTACATTTAAAAATATTTTTGTAACTGTATATTATATAATTGGTTTTGTATGCAACCTTATTTATTGTATTTAAACCATTTAAAAACATCCTGAGAAGGGGTCTATAATCTTTAGATTGCCAAAGGGATCAATGATGCAAAAAAGTTTAAGAACTCCTCTAAATGTAGACCCAAGAAAGAGAGCAAATGATTATGTTGCCATGCTTTCTCAGGTTAATTATCTTGTGCAAGGATCAACAGCTTCTCTGGCAGATTAACTCTCAAAATTGCCTTGCTTTTGAGATAGTACCTTACCATTTAGGTGTGACCTTACCCTAGCAGGCCTATGTGGGGACAACCACGTTGAAAACAACATATTTAATCCCAGTATTTATTTAAGAGAAATGTGTAGCATTGTGGAGGGTGTGGAGATTGGGTAGAGCTATCATTTATAACCACCTTTGTGTTTGTTTTTTGTTTGTTTTTTATATGCTTCATCCCTGGGAAAGTCTATATATTCATATAACAAATATTTGAGTTTTTATTAGGGTTAGGAATTGTGTTGGGATGATGAATCAGATATGGCATTTGATCTTAGTCTCATAGAGGAAAACTGCCATGTAAACAAACAGAAAGATATAATTGCCCAGATAGATGTCTGTATAGGATTCATTTGTCAGAGGTAGGGCAGGCAGAAGTGTAAAGTTTACTTCTTAACTTGATGACTTAATCTGGGAGGCTCAGAAAATCCTTCATGTATATAGGTGATAAAATAGAAAGTGAATTTCAAAATATTAGTAGGTTTTTCCAAAGCAGGTAGGACTAGGGAAGTTATTATTCCAGCAGCGAAAATAGTACGTGGAAGTAGTGTGGCATATTAAGGTAAAGTACGGGCAAGTGCAATACAGGGTTGAATTCATAGGTAGGCTGGCATAGCCCTGCCGAAAGGCCATGGTGCAGAGGAGTGCATGACTGGATTTGCATGGTGGAGGAAACAGGAGACTGGAAACAGGAACACTTGTTAATTAATGCATTTATTCAGGAGCAGTGATGAAGTCTGGAACTAGGGTAGTAGCAATAGAAATGGAGAGAAGGGGAACTTGTTAATGATGAACAACCAGTAAGGACTGGTAGCTGAATGGATAGGGGTGAAGGAGAAGGAGGAATTTATGATGACTGAAATTTTTGCTATGGTGACAGATTAGGTGGTACCATTTAACAGTAGAGAAAAATCAAAGAAAGATTGTGTGGTAGGGTTGGATGGGAAGGATATAAAGATTGCGGGGGTGGGTAACAAGATAAAGGATAAGTTTGGATCCATTGGGTTTTGAGATGCCTGTGAAAAAAGCAGATGTAGATGTCTGATAGGTGGTTGAGCATATCTTCTGGAGCAGTATAGAACTTCCTGCAATGAAAGTATTCATTACTGTGGAAGATGGAAGCATTCTGTGTCTGTGTTGTCTAATGGTGGCTGCTGACTACATGAGGCTATTGAGCACTTAAAATGTGACTGAAAAATTGAATTTTAAATTTTATTTAATTTTAATGAATTTTAACTTGAATTTATTTTAAAAGCATTATGTGTGAAGCTTTTATTATTGAGCTCTAGAATGTAGGAGAAAGGACACACCTAGAAAATATTTCAGAGGCTATAGCATAGGGATGGTTTAGAACCTCCAGGATGGGTAAACAGTGTTAGGAAGTAACAGACTGGTTAAATAAAATGGGAAATGAATAGTCCATTGGAGTTTACAGTTAGATTACAGGAAACTTTTAGCAGAATGGTAGAGTGGAAGGCTAATTGGTATGGGTTGAAGGCGAGGAAGTAAACAAGAAGACATACTATAATAGACTGGGCTAAGTTTTGTAAGTTTTTATAGTAGAATCGCTCATTCAGTAATTCATATGTGCTTACTGTGTGCTAGGTGTTATTCTACATGCTGAATGTAGCAGTGAATAAGACAAACTCCCTGCCCTCATGAAACTTAGTGAAAGGATAGTAAATTTAGCTGTATATGTCTCCTTTTTTAACAGCTTAATGAACATATGATTCAATAACATACAACTCACTCATTTAAAGTATTCAATTCACTAGTTTTTAACATATTTAGAGAAATATGCTAACATTACCACAGTCAATTCTAGAATATCTTCATCACCTCAGAAAGGAACCCCTTACCTTTTGGCTGTCATTCCCTTCCCCATTTCTCCCCAGATTGCCTCTTCTCCTTCTGCCCAAGGCAACCACTAGTCAATTTCCTTTTTGTCTTTACAGATTTGCCTCTACTAGAGAGTTCATGTAAATGAAATCATGCAGTATGTGACCTTTTGTGTCTCTGTTCTTTTACTTAGTATAATCTTTTCATTGTTCATCCATGTTGTAGCATGTATCAACTCCAGTTCTTTCTATGACTGAATTATAAATATTCCATTATATGATTGTATTATATACCACATTTGTTTATCCATTCCTCAGTTAATGGACATTTGGGTTGCTTCCACTTTTTGGCTACTATGACTCATGAGGCATGCCCATTCACATACAAATTTGTGCGTGAACATGTTTTTTGTTTCTCTTGGGTACCTACCTAAAAAGAATTGAAATGCCGAGTCACGTGGTAACTTTATATTGAACATTTTGAGGACCTGCCAGACTGTTTTCCCCAAATGGCTGTGCCATTTTATATACCCAACATCAAGTAATTAGGGATTCCTGTTTATCCACATTCTTGTTACCACTTGTTATTATCTGTCTTGGATTATAGCCATCCTAATGGGTGTGAAGTAATACCATTTGGGTGTCGATTCCCATGTGCCTAATGATTAGTGATGTCGAACATCTTTTTATGTGTTTGTTGACCATTTGTATATCTTCTTTAGAGAAATGTTTGTTTGGATCCTTTGCCCATTTCTTAAGTTGGGTAATTTGTGTTTTTATTATTAAGCTGTAATAGTTCATTATGTATTCTAAATACAAGTCTCTTATCAGATACAGGATTTGCAAATATTATCTCCCATTCACTGGATTATCTTTACTTTCTTGGTGGTGTTCTTTGAAGCACAAAGGTTTAAAATTTTGTTGTCTAATTGACCTGTTTTTTTTTGTTGTTGTTGCTTATGTTTTAGATGTCATATCTAAGAAACCATTGCCTAATTCAGAATTACAAATTTATTCCCATGTTTTCTTTTAAGAGCCGTATAGTTTTAGCTCTTACACCTAGGTCTGTGATTCCTTTTGAATTAATTTTTAAGTGTGATATAAAGAGAGGTTCAACTTCATTCTTTTACATACGGGTATCTGGTTGTCCATCTTCTAGTGTTTTTTTTCTCCAGTGATTTGTCCTAACATCCTTGTTGAAAATTCAGTGATGAAAGATTTAGGGGTTTATTTCTGGATTCTTTTTTTTTTTTAATTGATTTGAGAGAGAAAGAGAGAGAGAAGGAAACATCAGTTTGTTGTTCCACTTATTTATGCATTCATTGATTGATTCTTGTATGTACTCTGACAAGAGGATAGAACCTGCAACCTGGGTGTGTCAGGACAATTCTCTAACCAACTGAGCTATCTGGCCAGGGCTATTTCTGGATTCCTAAATGTATTTCATTAATCTTCATATCTCCATATGTAGGACCACATTGTCTTGATTACTATTGCTTCGTAGTAAATTTTGACATTGGGAATTATGAGTCTTCCAACTTTGTTCTTTTTTTTTTTTTTTAAGATGAGTAGGAGTGTAACTTTATTCATAGACTGTTCAGAAATATAGGCTGCAGAAAACAGGGATTTGGAATGACAAACTTGTTGTACTCTTTTACCAACCTCTTTCTTCTTCCCTAACTGCCCTGGAGAAATGTGGTGGGGAGGCAAACCCCCACCCCTTACCTTGCTCCTGTATACTCCAACCCAGCAGCCAGAAACAAGAGCCTTATGATGAGGTTTCAAGGAAAACATCTTGTTTCCTGTCTTTGTTTTCTCCATTCCAGTGTGCTTTTCAAACACACACTTGTCCTGGGACCCAGGCTTAGTTGAAATTCAGCCTGCGTTATGTCCTTTTATGGGAGACTCGTGACTACACCCTCTCTGCTTAAAGGTTGTAGAAGTCGCAGTTGTTCTCACTCAAGGTAGCCAGGGTGTGGGAGAATGACTGATCTTTCATCTTGGAAATCTCTTGAAATCCAGGCCCGAGTGGGCATACTGGCAAAGACTTATGGAAACCTGTTGGGGCTGGAAGTAGAGGGGGCATCAGTTTCCACAATGATTCTCTCCCACCAGATAGATCTGTTTCAAAGCTTCCTGGGCCTTGGCAGAGGAGTAAGTCAGGACTGCCATGAAGCCCACAGACATGTGAACATGCTTTAACAGGGGCTTGATGACCAGGTGGCTGCTGGTGAAGCAATACGTGTGGTTGTTGTAGTCTGAGGACACAAAAATTTTTTATGACATGTAGCAGACCTTTGTCAGCTTCTCAGTAGTGGATTACCAAGGGCTTCTTTAGAGGCATGGGCCAGCTGCAGCTGTCTCTTAAATACTTTGTGTTGTTCTGGGACAGGCGTAGAATACTTCTAGGAGTAATCCAAGCCCGTTTTCCCATATGCCACAGCCTTTGGGTGCCTTAAGGCTTGCAAAGGATTTCTTTCTTGAATCTCACTGTAGAAATGTACAAAATGAGGTTGTTAGCCAAAGCCCCCCCAGTCAGATCCTCTTTCAACATCTCCTCCCATAGTCAATCTGTCAGTGTCCTGGATCACAGAAGTCATAGATGGAGCCCTGAAATTCCTTAGGGAAGGAGCTTAAATATTTCTGAACTTGCTAAAAGGTCCTTTTGAAAGACAACTTGGAACAGAGCATGTGCAAGTGACAATGACTATTGAAACCTCCCTCTAAACCTAGCTCCCCATGGCTGCTTGGCAGGGAGCTAGATTCATGGCCTTCGCAGGACTTGGGTGGTGTCTCCTCCTGGACCGTTTTCTTTTTCATCTCTTTTTCTTCTAAGCTTCTGGAGACATGAAATGAGTGATAATTGTGGGATCTGCCTTCCTCTTTTGCATCCAGAATCTCTGGAGGTATTTTGGAAGCTCACTGTAGAGTGGGGGGATAATCACTCAGGAGGCCCTGGCTGCCCCTCCCAGCCTGGAGTGTTTCATTGCTGCTGCCAAAGCACTTCAGCTGCAGTTCCAAAGCTCCTCAAGATTTTTTTCAGGCTTTGGTTAGGTTTTGAAGCCCAGACCATGCTTTTACAATTACCAATGCTTCAGTTTGGACAGCGCTGCTATTCTGGAGTTGTCAAAGCACTTCTGGGACTACACTTTGATTTAGTTTGTAATACAAAGCCCTTCAGAGATGTCAAAGTGCTTCAAAACACTACAGGTTCTTTAAAGCAGTGGTGTCCAACTTTTTGGTGACTGTAGGCCACACCGGAGGAAGAAGAGTTGTCTTGGACCACACATTAATTGCATTACAACATGTAATCATTAAAAAAAGTCATAATCTTTTAAGTAAATTTACAATTTTGTGTTGGGCCTCAGTCATAGTCATCCTGGGCTGCATGCAGCCCATGGGTCCCAGGGTGGAGACCCCGCTTTAAAGTTTACACATGGTGAAAAGGATCAGTGCCTTCCAGTCTAGATGGTGGCATAGGTAAACATGGCTCACCTCCTTGTACAACCACATCAAAATTACAACTAAAATATAGAACAACCATTACTCAACCATCAGAAATCAAATTGCAGTCTGTCAGCTACAGAATTAAAGAAACCACATCCATCCAGACTGGTTGGAGGGGCAGAGACATGGAACAGGCTGGTCCCACATCCACATGTGGTGGAAAAAATTCAGGAGGGATATCTTGGGAGCTAGGAGTCCCAGCCCCACACCAGGCCCCCTAGCCCAGGGTTCCAGCATCAGGAAGATAAATCCCCATAATGTCAGGCTGCAAAACCAGCAGGGATTGAGTTGGTAGAAGAAAGTTATGGAGTCCCAAGCAGTTCCTCTTAAAGAACCCACACACAGACTTAGACTCACTTCCTCTAACACCGGTACTAGGGTAGCAGCTTGAAAGGCACCAGTGATACACAGGGAGAAATAGAGTGTCTAGCATCAAGGCAAGGCCTGGGGAACGGCTTTCTCCCAGACAGAAAGATGGGCAGAAGCCAGTGTCCCCTTTCTGAACCGTCACCCAACAGAGCCACAGAGCTGGCAGGTGGGTGCCATATCTGAGTCTCCATCAACCTGGCTAACACTTTGCCCCATCCTGGAGATTCCCTGAGACTCTGTGCCACCCAAGCTCCTTTTCCATATGAATGGGTGATCATGGCTCATATTTCACAACTTCCCAAATCCTCTCCAACATGCAACAGCCAGCCTCAGTGAGTCCCCAGCCCTAGTACTTCTTGTTAGGTAGCACCAGGCCTGGCACTAGCAGCAACCAGCCTAGATTCACAGGTTGGCTTTGCCTGCAAATCTCTAATCACGGCACAAGTAGCAGCCATCTCAAATTCCTTTATGGCTCAGGCAGGGTAGCCCCGGACAAAACACAGATTGGGGCTAACCGTGGCCCACACCACCTGGGAAACCCCAGAGCCTGCATACCTAGTGGATAACTATTGACCATGTCAGAGCACCACCACCCTGGCCCTGCATAGCAGTTCTTCCACAGAGGGTGGAGGTTGGTGGTTAGTGGTCACAGCCAATCCTTGCTGCTGATTGGCCTGGGTAGATCCCTCCCATTGACCTGCCAACAGCAATCAAGGCTCAACTACAAAAGGAGGGTACACTCAACACACACCGAGGGCACATCTTGAGTACCCAGCATGGGTGATAGGGGAAGCTGTGCCACTGGATCCTACAGAACACCTACTACATTAGGCCACACTACCAAGACAGGGAGTCATGGCAGCTCTTCCTAATACATAGAAACGAACACAGAGAGGCTGCCAAAATGAGGAGACAAACAAGGCCCAAATAAAAGAACAGATTAAAACTCCAGAAAAAGAGCTAAATGAAATGGAGATAAGCAATTTATCAGATGCAGAGTTCAAAACACTGGTTATAAGGATGCTCAAAGAAATTAGTGAGGACCTCAACAGCATAAAAAAGATCCAGTCAGAAATGAAGGATACACTAATTGAAATAAAGAACAGTTTACAGGGAAACAGCAGTAGAATGGATGAAGCCAAGAATCAAATCAATGATTTGGAACATAAGAAAGCACAAAGCCAATCAGAACAAGAAGAAAAAGAACACCAAAATCAAGGATTTTGTAAGCAGCCTGTGGGACTTTAAGTGTTCCAAGATTTGCATGATAGGGGTGCCAGAAGAAGAGGAAGAACAAGAAACTGGAAATCTATTTGAAAAAATGATGAAAGAAAACTTCCAAATAAATGAAGGAAATAGACATACATGTCCAAGAAGTACAGAGTCCCAAACATGATGGATGCAAAGAGGCACACTCCAAGACACATCATAATTAAAATGCCAATGTTTAAAGATAAAGAGGGAATCTTAAAAGCAGCAAGAGAACAGCAGTTAGTTACCTACAGTTGAGTTCCCATAAAGCAGCTGACTTCTCAAAAGAAACTTTACAGGCTAGAAGGGACTGGAAAGAAATATCCAAAACCATGCAAAGCAGAGACCTACAGCCAAGATTACCCAGCAAAGCTATCACTTAGACTCGAAGGGCAGATAAAGAGCTTCCCAGACAAGAAAAAGTTAAAGTTTGGTACTCATCATCACCAAACCATTATTATACGAAACGTTCAAAGGACTTATTTAAGAAAAAGAAGATAAAAACTGTGAATGATAAAATGGCAATATATACATACCTATCAACAATTGAATCTAAACAACAATCTAAGCCAACGAAAAGAACAGAGATAGAATCATGGATACAGGGATCCTTTTGATGGTTACCAGATGGGAGTGGTGTGTGGGAGAATGGGTGAAGAGGTGAAGGGATTAAGTACAAATAGGTAGTTACAGAATAACCACGCAGATGTAAAGTACAGTAATAGGAAAGAGAGTAGCAACAGAATTTATATGCATGACCAATGGATATAAATAATGGTGTGGGGATTGCCTAAGGGAGTAGGGGGTGCTGGCTGGAGGAGGACAAAAGGGGAAAAATTAGGACAACTGTAATATCATAATCAATAAACTATAATTAAAAAAAATAAAGTCCATACTTGATGTCCCCCCCTTCAGTCCCTGGCCCTTCAGTCCTTTGCACTGCAGCCAAGCTATGGCCAGGGCTGGGAATTCCCTCTGGGCTTTGCCGTGCCCCACCCCCCCAAGTCCTGTCTGTTATTTTTGAAGATTGTTTTGGCTATTTTGGGTCCTTTGTATTTACATATTAAGTTTACAGTAAGCTTCTCTATTTCTGTACAAAAAGCAGCTTGTATTCTGATAGGGAATATGTAGTTAAATTTGATTAGTATTGCTGTTTAACATTCAAGTCTTCCAGCCTGTTAATATGGGATGTTTTTCTGTTTATTTAGCTCTTCTTTAATTTCTGTCAGCAATGTTTTATAGCAGTTGTATGTTTTTTTTACCATAAAATTTAGTGGCTAGCTTCAAATCATTTTTGCAAAAACACTTCAGTGATCATAAAGGTGATGTTTTTTCCTAGAGCATAGCAATCTGCTATTCCCTGTGATGTTGACAGTGCCTCTTGATCTCACTATTCATTCCTTCCTGCTTTACCACCAGTGTGCAGGTGACTCTCTTAGTCACCTTATGCATTCTCCACTTTTTCAAGGTAATGTCTTTATAACTGTATAAGTGGTATTCTATAGAAACCAGATGGCCAACCATGGGCAAAGGTGTACATTTTCTCTGTCTAGAATTTCATTATGTATAGTTTGTCTCTAAAACTTTTATTAGTCTTATAGTTAAGAAACCTGTTTTAACACTACAATTTCTAATGTAACTTGAGCACAAAACACTGTTTTATAACCCACCTTAAATCCTGTAAATCATAGTCTGCCATTTTTAGGAAAATTCCAGAGTCCAGCCATGGGCAAAGGTGTACATTTTCTCTGTCTAGAATTTCATTATGTATAGTTTGTCTCTAAAACTTTTATTAGTCTTATAGTCAAGAAGCCTGTTTTAACACTACAATTTCTAATGTAACTTGAGCACAAAACACTGTTTTATAACCCACCTTAAATCCTGTAAATCATAGTCTACCATTTTTAGGAAAATTCCAGAGTCCAGGGAATTCTTAGGCAAATCTAGACATGACTCTCCAACTAGAGTACCTTTATAATTCTTTCCTCTACTTTCTTCTGGTCCTTCCAAAATATCCCCTAAAGGGGAAGAAGACACCTATCTCAGATCTTGTTTTTCAACTATCTCAGCAGCCTCATTTCTTACTATTCTTGATGGGATTCTCTTCGTTAGATAACCATGTTTATTATAGTTGCTGACTGTATTCTTCATGGGGGTTTTCTTAGGGCTATAAGCAGGAGTCTATGACTCTTTAGTGATCAGAATATCCTGTGATAACTAAAAAACTGTTACCCTAGAGCTTACAGCACGTAATTCATGCTCTTCTTATACCTTTGCTCACCTCTGACCACCTCCTAAAATTCCATTTTCTTTGCTAATCCTTCTCAACCCCAAGCTTTAGAATTATATTAGTAACTCAGGTTATTTCTTCTACTCATTTAAAAAGTAGTTTTTTGCCCTGGCTGGTGTGGCTCAGTGGATTGAGTGCTGACTTGCGAACCACAGGGTCGCTGGTTTGATTCCCAGTCAGAGCACATGCCTGGGTTGCTGACCAAGTCTCCAGTAGGGGGCGCTCAAGAGGCAACCACACATTGATGTTTCCCTCTCTATCCCTCCCTCTAGTCTCTAGTCCCTAAGTCTCTAAAAATAAATACATAAAATCTTAAAAAAAAGAAAAAAAGATTTTCTTCTAGGTAGTGTGTGGGTTGGGGGTACTTATGGGAGTGGAGGTGAGAAAGAGCAGTGAATGGGTGCGGAAAAGAAGGAGCGCTGTAGTCATTGGGGCAGGGAAGTCAGACCTGACACTCAGTACACCAGCTACAAGGGCAAGCCCCTCTCCTAAGCAGTTAGCTACATCAAGTGGGACAATTTTGTGTCCACACAATGGTAAGCTGTGCCATCCAGCTCAAGCACTTGCCTCTCTAGATGATTTTCTATATTGAAGTGCCTACTTCCATCAGTTGGGCAAAAAAAAAACAAAAAAAAAAGTTTTAGAAAAGTTCTAAAAAGTTCTAAAGTTTTAAGTTTTTTCTTCACTAAAAAAAGTCCTGAGGACCTCTTATTTTCTAAAAGCAATAAACCACTTTCTGTGGAGTAAAAAAAAAAAACACCTCAAAACATTAACCCCAAATCATTTTGGGGCTTTAAATATTTGGAGTTCCCCATTATCTTTTTTACTATGGAAACTTATCTGCCATGTTTGGCTTTCCAAGAGATACATAGGACCCTCTGAATTCTTGAATAAAACTCCTCTTCTCAATCTTTTTGTTGAGTGGATTTAATAAGTTAGAAGAGAGCCTTAAAGTTATTTCTTTATTTCTCTGCCTTAAGTTTACAGCAAGTGTTTCTTTTCACCACTGAGAATTCGTCTTATTTTTTTCTTCCATAGGCAATATGTTTTGAAAGATTGTCTACTAAGATACTGAATTTACTAAATACTTTACAATTTTTATCATCCATAATAGGCTTGTCAACACTTGTGTTTGAGTACAATTTGAAAACCATCGATGTGCTGGAAAGAGCATGGACTTTGGGGGCTGGACAAATCCGTATTAAAAGCCCAGTTTTGCCAATTTAGTAATGATGTAATGCTGGGCAAGTTATTTACTGGTACTTACAGTCTCTTCACCTTAAAAATAGGGGTAATGATCCTAACTTTAAAGAGTTGTTAGGAAGATTAGTGAATATTGATGCTCCGGCATAATCCTGGGAACATAGACTTACCACATGTTAAATGATCTTTATTCTGTGAAGTACATTTTAATACCTGTGATTATATGCTGATTACAGGCCAAAAAAAAAAAATGCTTTTTAAACCTTTGTACGTAGATGGTAGTATTTGAGTACCCTGATTATAATAAGTTACATCAGGTGGTCTAGGGTATAATGTATGTAGAGGAATGTGTAGAAACAAAGGAGGGAATGTATTAGTCATGATTGCTTCAACCTATGTTATATGTAAATAGAAACATTTTATGTTTTATTTCTACTTCTTTCTTATGGAAAGACAATTTTATTTACTAGTTAACCAGCCTTATTACAGTAGCAAATATATGCTTTCAGAGCTCTGTGATAAGAACCTGGAATCCAGTGTTTTACCTGAAGACATGTATCTTAAGTCTATAGTGTACTGTTATATTTGAAGTTTTTTCCTACTCTAAAATGGAAACAGGAATCTGGGAAAGAAGATGATGAAACACTAAGTTGTCCGAAATAAAATTGCTTTACAAATTTTTCATCTTTGCTTTTCAGTCTACAAGAATTGGAATGTCAGTGAATGCTATTCGGAAGCAGAGTACAGATGAAGAAGTTACATCTTTAGCAAAATCTCTCATCAAATCCTGGAAAAAGTTATTAGGTATAATTGATCTTCTCTCTCTCTCTCTCTCTCTCTCTCTGTGTCACACACACACACACACACACACACACACACACACACACACACACGGTGTTCTGGTTTATTCAAACATTTGGCAGTTTTGTTTTTTACTTTATGACTATACATGTACTGAAATCAGTGCCTTATAAGGGTGAGGAGGTGTTAGTTTGATCTCTTTGAAGATTTTGTTTTGTTTAAGTTAGTCAAATTTAGCTTTCTTGTCTTTTAGTACTTATAACTAGAATGCTTCTTTAAGAAAGAAAATTTCCCCCCCTACGGGGAAGGTTGTCATACTTTAAAAAAACAAATTGCCATATTTGTTTGGTCATATTCTCTGTCTTTTTCTCTGTATGTATGTACCCACACACAAATTATTTTTTTGAACCATTGGAGAATATGTTACAACTTTACCTTTTAATACTTAGGTGTCTGTTTCCTTGGAACAAGTTTCTTATGTAATCATAACACTGGAAATTCAGGAAATTTAACATGGGTACAGCAGTTCAGCTTACAGGGAATGTTCTGTTGTTTGTCAGTTGTCCCAGTAATGTCCTTTATAGCTTTTTGTTTCTCTTCCAGAACACAAGATCAAGTCTAGAATCACATATCTAGTTTCTAATCTGAAATAGTTCTTAAGCCTCTTTATGTCTTTTATGACATTGACATTATGAAGACTACAGCTACCCTACACCCTTTGTTTTTAATGCATGTTCCTTATTTGGGATTGATCTGCTATTTTCTGATGATTAGATCAAGTGGTACATCCACAGCTGGAATACTACCTAAGTGTGTTGTGTCCTTCTCAGGGTTTCAGATCCAGAGGCATTGATGTTAATTTTGATAATCCAGTCAAGGTGTACACTGTATTGTTTATTATTTTTCCTCTTGTATCTAATAGGAATTCTGTAGGAGATAGTTTTAAGATCCTGAAACTACCTTGTTCCTCATCAGACCTCCCTTCCCTTCTTCCTAGTTAGTATCCACTGATTCTTCCCCAAACCAGTTGTTACAGTGACAGAAAGAGAAGAGTGATTTTCTAACTCTTCCGCTTCTTTAATATTTATAAATCATCATTCTGCTATAAGAAAGGATCTTCCCTTTACCTCCCAGTTATTTATCTGTTATTAATGTGGTCACATATATCTTTATTCTATATAATGAATTACAATTCATTATTCATATTTATTTTGATATTTACATTGTCCGGATTTGACCAAACTGGCTCCTTTATTCCTTTGACACGCCCCTTCGATTTTCTTTTTCTTTCTTCCTTTTTTTTTTTTTTAACTGTCATGTTCTGGTACCACAAAATATATTGGGCTCATCCATCTTCCCTGCCCCAGCCCTGGAATTAACCATTTCCCTCATCAGTTATTGGCCTTGTGTGGAAGAGAAAATAAAAAAAGGGAACCTTTTAAAATTTCAAAGTCAACAATAGTAATAACAAAAAACCTATTATAAGAACTTGATAACTAGGAACTAAAAATCGTAAAGCCTGTGAAATTTAATTGTCCAGTATTAAGATAACTAAATGTAATATGTGACCCTGTATTGGATTCTGGACCAGAAAGAAACATTGCTCTAAAGATCATTATTGGGATAATTGGTGGAATTTATATAAGGTCTGTAGGTAAATACACAATATTGTACCATTTTAAAATTTACTTATTATTTACTGTGGTTATATAAATGAATTTCTTTATTCTTAGGGAATACACAGTGGTGAACTATTTGTGGATAAAGGAGCATGACATCTGCTACTTATTTTCAAATGGTTCAAAAGAAATATGTGTGCACACTAGGATGTGTGTGTGGACATAGAACACACATGTGTGTATGTATAAGGGGGAATGAGTGAATGAGGAAGCAGATGTGCCAAAACATTGGCAATTGGGGAATAAAGCTCTTTTGTACCTTCTTATAACATTTGTCAAAGTTTCAAGTTATTTAAAAATATTACAAATGTATGATTTCTACCAAATGAAGGCGTTTATTTGGCATTGCTGACTGAGCATTCATTGTGAAAAATACCCAAGTATATATGCTAATAGAATAGCTTGCATAAATTTTACTTGTTTAAAACTTTGGATTTTAGTTTTTTTTGCTTTGTAAGTAGCTTGATAACATGCAGGGGTTCATTTTTTTTTTTTTAAACAAATGCCAGCAACTTATGGATTTCATAAATTTTTAGATGGACCGTCAACTGATAAAGATCCCGAAGAAAAGAAAAAAGATACTGCAATTACATCACAGAATAGCCCTGAAGCAAGAGAAGAAAGGTATTTTGCTCTGTGGGAATTCATTTATGTTGAAAGTCATAGTTGACCATAACCTCCTTTGTCTTATGATCCCATATCTGTTTTCTAATCCAATAAATTAGCCAGGTATTCTAAGGTTTCTTACAAAATTTCCTCAAAATTTAAAAGAGAATCAGAAGACACTGCATAACTAGAAGAAATTATTTACATTGTACCCAACAAGTTTAATTGAATGGAATCTCTGGGATAGCACTACTAGAATGACAGTGAAGGTACTGATTAGGGATTCAAATGGTTTCATTCTCTGTTTTCCACTCTCTGTGTTCCACATTTCTGTTATATATGTATATTTTTGGCCTCGGGTCTAATTTTCCTTTTTATATTTTTATTTCTCTCCCCAGTTTAACTATTTGTCATAAAAACTGAAGGTGTGAAGTTTATTAATGAAGGGTTCAAATTGTTTCTCAGATCTTGCTGCATTTATACTTCCCTGTCACAGATAATGAACCATGCAATATCTAACATTGACATAAAAGGGGATATGCCCAGTAGATTATAAACAGCTCCTCCATTCTTGAGAAGCTTGTAGTTTAACACTTGACATTGATTTCGGGCATAGTTCTCAGAGTGTGTGGTCCTGGAAGAGCAGGAAACCTGGCAATTTGTTAACAAAGCAAATTCCTGGGCTTTAACATGGAACTACTGAATTAGGAATTCTGGTAGCAGGCCCTAGAAATATGTTTTTAATAAACCCCTCAAGTGATTCTGATGCACCCAAGTTTTAGGCTACCTTTTTAACTTCATTCATTTTCTCAAAATTGATAATGTACTTGTTTTTTTAGTAACAAAAAAAATCAGATACACTGTTATTTTACATATTAGTACTAACTAGATGATAAAAGAGGTAAGCTAAAGGTAGGGTTAAACATCGGTTAATAAAATTTGTTCAGTTTTTCTAAATATTTTAAGATAATTTTAGGCTTTCAGAAAATTTTAAGAGTAGTACAGAGAATTCCCCGTTGTCCCAATATTTAAATGCATATCACACGCAGACACACACATGACCAAGTGTTATTTTAAATCAAATAAATAATTTTCTAACTACATCAATGTGTATTTTCTAAGATCAGGAACATTTTCTTACATATAACCACAATAAAGCAATCAGTATCCAGAAATTAATCTTTTTCTAATTCACAGACCTTTTCATATTTCAGTTGTTTCAGTATCTTTTATTGCAAGGGAAAAAAATTTTCCGAAATATTCTGGATCACACTTTGCATTTATTTATCATGTCTCTTTAGTTTATCTGGAGTAATTCTCAGTGCGTCATTGCCTTCTATGACATTTATATATATTTTTTATTTTTTAACACATGCTTCCAGTTGTCTAATTTGATGACATTCAGAGTCGCTGATTTAATGCCTTAAATATAAAATATAGTATATAGGCAATATATTAAATAGATATTGAAGCGGGGTAGGTTCTTAGTGTATTTTTTATCTGTTTTACATAGTTGAAGTTTAGGGATAGAGCCCGTTTACAAAAGCATAAATTACTGTGTACGAAGTCTGATAAAGTTTGTTGGTATTATACACACACATACACACACACTCTCTCTCTCTCCCTCGCCCCCCCCCCCCACCTCTCTCTCTCTCTGCCTCAAGAAAATTTTTAAAAGATTGGAGAAATAAGTCTGAGGTATCATCTAAAGGAAGATACACAGGCGTATCTAAGTGATTTGTAGCTGAAAAGGTTTTACGCTTTGGGCGTAAGAATTCAGGGGCCAAAGTAATATGGTTAAGTTCTTAGAAAAGAGTCACAAGGACCCAAAAAGCCGACCAGCAATAGTGAAGTGAGTGAGAGGAAGGCTCATCTACCTGGGTAGTTTCCAGTGGGTGAACTGAGCATTTGTTTACAGGTACAGAGAGGCAAAAGCATGTAATTACAGCATTTAAAAAGTGTGATTTTTAAACATTGGTTTGTTCATTGATTTATCACTGACAGATGGTATGCTGTGTACAGGAATACAGAGAGAAGTCCTAGCCTTTGCTCTTGAGAAGCCCAGTCTGGCAGGGGAGAATTTTTTAAAAGTTTTCATAATACAAATTTGTGTGCAACAATACTCTGGAAGTGGTGGGGGGGAATCTGAGAAAGCTTCAGAAAGGTAACAGCTAAACTTAGAAGGTATACAAAATGGCCCTTTGTCCATGGTGACATTGTGATGTTTGACAGTAGATTATGTTTTGGAGAGAAGGCAAAGGAGGTATCTACTTACAACAGTGCAGTGAGTTAATTCTGTAGAAGGTGAATGAGTTAGTCTTGGGAAAGATTTATGGCAAAATCTGTAATGTGATGAAAGTTAACTGAAATCAGAAAAGTATTTTGGTTAGAATCTAATAAATAAGTTAATCAGAAGCAGTTGAAATGATTGGGTTGACTGGAAAATTACTAACACTCAAACTCTTCTGATTAAGTTGATGATTCTGGGGAGAAATTAAGAGACAATTTTATATCCTCATGGCTCATTTCTCACTACACATGGTTTTTATCCTTAAGGGGATATTTTCTTTTTTTAAATTGTATTTTATTGATTATGCTATTACAGTCCCAATTTTTTCCCCTTTGCTGTCCTCCACCTAACACCCCCACTCCCTCAGGCAGTCCCCTCACCACTGTTCATGTCTGTGGGTCTTGCATGTAAGTTCTTTGGCTATTCCATTTCCTTTACTGTACTTTACATCCCCATGGCTATTCTGTAACTACCAATTTGTACTTCTTAATAAAAACTCATTGGTTATCTAATAGGAATAGGATTTTTCAAACATCCCCACCCCCTTTATTTCTTTGGTTGAGAGCTGTCATATTCTCTTGGTGCCATGTGTTCAACCCTTTCCTCATAACCAGGATGTTTGTTGTTCATTTATCGTATTGATCTATGTATAATATGTATTTTTGCTATTAGAGATATTGTTTAATTTTTCAAAGGTGAATCAAGGTCAAGTGTTTAGTTAATTTAAAAAAAAAGACTTGTTTTTACTAAAATTTTAACTTCTTTTTAGTCTACACATAGGCAACTTTTTTTAAATGTTTAAGAGTCACTGTCTCACTTATTTAGGCTGAAAAAATTAATTTGATTTTAGAGAGTGATAGTAATGGTATTACTTTGAGTTTTCCCTTATTTCTCTTTGGTGTGTGTGTATACGTGTATTTTAGTAGCTCCAGTGGAAACGTAAGCAGCAGAAAGGATGAGACAAATGCTCGAGATACTTACGTGTCATGTTTTCCTCGGGCACCGAGCACTTCTGATTCTGTACGGTTAAAGTGTAGGGAGATGCTTGCCGCAGCTCTTCGAACAGGAGGTAAGTGTGGTGTATGTCCTTTCAGTGCTCAGTCCTTTGATCACCACCACCAATGCCATGTGTACCTCCATATTTCTCTTTTACCAGTGGCAGCCCATTGATAGCTACCTAGCACTGCTTAGCTCAAGGGGTAGGTGTTAATAGGGGTTACTGCTGGCAGAGGGGCCTGTTATAATTTTATAATTAATTACAAGAAATAGATTCCTTCTGGTAAATGGATGTTTCCTGATTCATAGTCATTTAAACTTTTTTTCACAAAATTTTCCCCCTACATTTAGTTTGCAAACTAATTATGCCCCCATAGACAGTTAACAATACTGTGTTTGGGTTCTATTCTTAAATGTTACTATGAAATATAGTGTGTAAGTTTTGTATTCATAATTTTATTTTCAACTTTTTAAAAAATGGGAGTGAGATCTTTATATATGGTAGCTCTAATTTAGTTTGAGGTATTCATTTTTATTATGTAAAAAATTGGCTTTAAAGTGTCATTTACAAGAATATTTACTCATCATCTTAAAGAAATGAATTTTTTCTTTTCTATTATACTGAACCATAGTTAATATGCCCTGCTTTTCTCCTTATTCTGCCCTTTCTACTTTGAGTCCCTAACTATCTTTTATATATTTTTTCTTTTTTCTTCCTAGTTTCTTTTTATTTCTTCCTGTTCTTTTGAATATTTGCATAAGGAGGCATCTGAGTGTGTCTTTATATATGCTTGGCAGATGAGTGGTTTCTTTCATTGAAGCCTGAGTTACAGGACACAAGACAGTTCTTTCTATAACTTTCTACTCTCTGTGGAGCCAACCAGACTGTATGGAGTTGTGAAATGAGGAATTGCCTTCTAGATCACTTACTTTTCCACTCCTGAGGGATAAGGAAGCACTGTGGACATTAGGTGAATCCAGAAGGGGAGTCTAGTGTGTAGTAAAGGCACCAGAGCCTAATGAAAGTAAACTAAAAGTGTTCTTTAAAGAAGACAAATGGGATTGAAGAAATACGTATTGAATTGTTTTTTAATATGTTACAGCTACTTATTCTTGATAATTTTTTGTGTCTGTTTAGATGATTACATCGCTATTGGAGCTGATGAGGAAGAATTAGGATCTCAAATTGAGGAAGATATCCTTTGTATTTATATGCATAATTGTTTTAAGTAATCTGCTAGATTAACTATAAATTTTTCTTACCATATAGATTTTTATTTATTTTATTTATTTTATTTGTATTCTTCAGTTTCCACCTTGATCGTGTTGTTTTGATGGGAAAGGAGAGGGCCATCCTTCTCATCTTTATTCTTTTTGTTTTCCTGTCATTCAAAAGTAAAGCACATAGTGTTAATAACATTTTTTATGTTTTTGTTATGCAAATGAAAATGTAGCATCTAAATTAAAGTTGTGCCAAAAGGCATGGAAAACACACTAGTGAGTGTGAAGTAGGATTTCACATTTGGGAATTCAGCACATACTCAATCTCCTGAGGGGGCACAAAATGAAGGGCCCTGGGAGACATTTTGCGAAGCAGGAAAGGTCTAGGTGACAGTGTGAAGGTGGGATTATCCTGGTTGAGGAAATACCCCTTGTTAGAAAGGGACCTCCTCAAGGGCTCAGCCTCTGCTCTGGACTGTTGTTTTGAGAAGAATCAGCTAAACTAGCTTTTTGCTGAGCTGGTGTTGGAAATGAACCTTTAGGGCCACCATGATGATCTCTTCTCCTTTGGTCTCCAAGAGAACTGTGTAGTACTTGAGACTTTTAGGATCCTTCGTGGAATGCAGGTTTGAGCAAGTTAAAGCTTGTAGAAGTTCAAGCTCTTTTTCAAAAGTTTTCTAACTAAGATTGAGTACCTGAGTTTCTTTTTGAAACCCTTTTAATTTGTGTGCTCCTGGCATTAAACATTAAGAAGAAAGCATTGCTCATTCATAGCCTAAAAGTATAATCACTATTATTTGCCAGTTACAGATCAAGGAATATGGTAGAATTAGACTCTTGTTGTTAATATAAATTTGAAACAGTTTTTGTGCACTTTTTATAAATTTCAGGAATTTTTATTTTGGCAGAACAGTGGAAAAAATCTTACCGTTATAATTTAACCTTTTTTCCTTAATGGTCTTTACCTATATATCAAGAAATAAGGAATACAGACATGAAATACAAAAATAGAGTACGAAGTAGAATATCAAATCTTAAGGATGCGAAGAATCCTAATTTAAGGAAAAATGTGCTATGTGGGAATATCCCTCCTGACTTGTTTGCTAGAATGACAGCAGAGGTGAGTATATCTGAATATTATGTTTCCATGATGTGATTCCATGATGTCAAGTATAAAGTCTGTTTAAATCATGGTGTACTATATGACTACTACATATATAATAAATCATTATTAGCTATCCTGATGTATTTCTGTATATAATATTCTAGACTTATACTGTACTTAAGGAGATTGAATCTCTTGGCATCAATACTTAGTCCCTTCCACTACTGTACAATGATTTTTGCATTAAATCATTGTCTGAAGACAAAAGTGTTTTAACTTATTTTGGATTCACATAGAATTGAAGAGTTGAATTTGTAATTGCAAACAGACTTTGAAATCTCTAAGCTTTTTATGTGTTTAGAACCTGCAAAATTGGTTACATCTTATTAACTATTCCTTAAATTTATATAGAGAATGATGGAAAAAATGAAATTCATAGCTGGCTATGATTATATAGATATAGCTGTTCATAGATAATAGCTGTGGTGTGTCTGCAATCATGCTATTTTATTAAGCATCTAAGAGAGTGAATTCTTTTATATAGCTAATAAAAATCACTGTATTTTTAAAATTCATTTAGAAAAACCTCAAAGTAATTTCAGACTTTCACAAAGAGGACATAGAATAATGAAATCCCATATTATCTATCACACAGGCTTCAGGTATTTTCAAGAATTTGCATCCTTTTCATCTATCCCTCTTTTCTTTTTCCTTCTTTTCTCCTGAATTGTTTTCATACAAACCTCAGACATTATGTTCTACGTACTTGAGAGGTATCTTTAAAAATATGATATTTTTCTCACAAAGGTCACACACTTCCAGCAAAGCTATTGATAATTTCTTGTTATTATCTAATTAAATAATAGATAATATCTAATACTATTCTTTCATATCCTTTTTTCCTGGTTGTACATTTATTTTGTTTCAGGATCCAAAGTCTATATGTTACCTTTAGTTCAGTCATTTAAGGTTTGTGCGTGTGTGTGTATATGTGTGTGTGTGTGTATGTGTGTGTGTGTGTGTATCTAAAACAGTGTCTTCTCCTACCTCTTCCCCTGCTTTTTTCTTCATGGCATTGAGCTGTTGAAGAAACAAGTTTATTTCTTCTGTATCCCACAGTACGAAGCCTCTTTTTTTGTCATAAGGTTATTTAACCTTTCTGTCCTATTTTCTGTTAACCAGAAACTAGTTCTATAGGCTTGACTACATACAAGTTGAACTTTTTTTTCCTGCATAAACACTTCATAAGTGGTGTTTTTTATTTCATAATGTATCACGACAGGAGACACATAATGTCTTGCTCTGCTCTTAGCATTCTGAGAGTCATCAGTGAGATTGTGTATCCAAAGTCTGTTTACTTCATTGTATTCTTTTTTGCCTTTTCATCTAATGTGTTGTTCATCCATTGATGATCCTTACCTGAATTAGTGGTTTTATTAGGAACTACAAAACAGTGATTTCTAAAATTATGTCATACCTTTCACATTTATTAGCTCGATTTCTCTGATAAAGAAGCACTTTCCCTTATAAACTTGGGCATTACTCTGTTGGTTTGGTTAGGAAAGCCAGGGTGAATGTGTATTTTTTTTCCCTTTAGTTAACAGTTAGAATGAGGAGCTGGTGCCTGGTAACTGCCACTGGGGGCTTCTGTTGCTGTTTTGCATGTATCTGTGTGCTCTCTCTTTTTAAGTATCATACTTACCCAGTGGGGATTGGTTCTTTACAGTAATTTATTTTGATGGCTGAAGAAATTATCTTATCTTTGGTCAATGGGAACAACTTTAATTTAGTTCCTCTGTCCATTTGACTTGAAAGTCTTTGGTAGCTTCTTTGCATTCTGGCACGAGAAAATGATCCTGACTTATCCTGTACATTTCTTGACTCAAAACTAGAACCAGACATTTCTCCAACGGTCCTTGTTTCCTCTTCTGGGAGGGCAGCAGTACATCACAGTCTGAACACTGGAGGTACTCACTGCTACAGGATTACATTGTTTATAAGCCTTTAAGGGGTAATTAATGCAATTTCCACGTACAAACTTAAAAGTATTTGAAGAAATTTTCGAAGGATGCAAACTCTTAACGAGTCCGAGAAAAATTTTTTCACTTTTAAAACCTTAAAAGTTGATTTCAATTGTTATTATAAGCTAATTGAATATTAAAAGCATTCAAGATATACGAAGAAGACATCTGTAACTATTATGCAACCTTCCTAATAGGAAATGGCTAGTGATGAGCTCAAAGAGATGCGGAAAAACTTGACCAAAGAAGCCATCAGAGAGCATCAGATGGCCAAGACGGGTGGAACCCAGACTGACTTATTCACGTGTGGCAAATGTAAAAAGAAGAATTGTACTTATACACAGGTTTGTGATGGTTTTTTGAGTCTTATTTTCATTGTATGAATGTTGTTATTTCTGTTTCAAAAAAAGTAGTAAATTACCAGTATATTTTGACTCCATAAGAGTCAAATGCTTCTTAAGAGCATTTGTGTAAGAATGCTTTCTTAAAACTAACAGATTCTGATTAATTGTAAACAAGTTATGTTTATACTTTCAAGGACATTGTTACTATGAAAGTTCTGTCAATTAAATAAAATTTAAAATATTACACAATTTAGTAAAATGACCATTTTCTTTTTCTAAGAGTTGATAAGCGGTTGTTATTGATTAGTATATAAACTAGCTGTCATTCTTTTTATTTGGCAGCCTCTAATAATATAAGGAAAGTTCTTTATTCTCCCTTACAACAGTGTGGGTACTTTTAGTTTAACTACTTTCCAGATATTTTTGCCTTTTAGCAACATGTTGATGACTTTTATATTCATATATGATATAACTTTTTTTGTTCTTTAACATCTGAAAAGAGCCGTATTACAGTTATTTTAGTTATATGTGCATATGTGAAAATGTCGTTTTATCACTGTCATTAATTTCATTTACCGAATAGGTTTTTGTGCTGTATCTGTAATCCACTAAGTCAGAATTTTCACCTGGAGAAATAACTTACTGTTGTATTTCAGATTAGTAGATATATTTAGGGAAATGAATTTTTTGCTTGACAGAAACAAAGCACTTAAAAAATAATATTACTAAACTCTGTATAAGTTTTAAGAAGGAACCTTTACTTTTTTTATTATAGAAAAGTACTACATTCTCAAGGTTAAAAATTCAAAAAGTACAAAAGATTATGAGTGGAAATTCTCACCTTGCCCCCACCCCCCATCCCCACACACACTCTTTTGGTAGCTTGCAGCTACCTAGTTCTCACCTCCCTAGACATAAACCAGGATTACTAATTTGTTGTGTGGCTTTCTACATGTTTTATGTGTACAAGGTCTGTCCGGAAAAGGTCTAACCATTGTTAATATAACGAGGATGGTTTGTGGGACATTGATGTAACCTGGTAGCTAAGCTTAACATTCCTCCACGGTAACTATTCAGATGATTCAGAAGGCCACAGTTATGGGCAACTGGTGATTGGCAGTCCCATCACAACAACGCATCTGCTCACGCATCACATCTCATGTAGAGATTTTTGGTGAAACATCAAATCACTCAGGTGACTCATCACCCAGCCCAGATCTGGCGCCCTGCAACTTCTGACTTTTCCCAAAACTAAAATCACCTTTGAAAGGGAAGAAGTATCAGACCATCAGTGAGATTTAAGAACATACAATAGGGCAGCTGATGACGACTGGGAGAACTGTGCGAAGTCCCAAGGTGCCTACTTTGAAGAGGACTGAGGTTTCATTGTCCTATATACAGTGTTTCTTGTATCTTGCATCTTCTTCAGTAAATGTCTCTGTTTTTCATATTACATGGCTGGATACCTCTGGACAGACTTTGTGTACTTGCAAATGTGAATATGTTTCTGTTTTCCCATCTTTCTAAATACATTTGTAGCATATTTTATAAGCTTCTGCCTCTTCATTACTTTTTAAAGACAGAATACCTTATTTTTACTTTATTTTTAGATGTTTTATTTAACCAATCTAAAGTCCTTTACCTTTTTGAAGTGTTTCATTTAGTCATAATTGTATATCTGAAATTTCATATTTTATAGAAGTATTGCTAGTGATAGTTACTAAAATATATCAGCATATGAAAGTGGGCTCAGAAAATTCTGAGTTGGACTTGCTCTATTTTCTTTTAATCAGTGGGAAAATCTTAGCAATACAAATTCTACTTTAAAATTGCCACAGAGTAGAATTAAGTATAAATAGAAAACTGTTTAAAAGCTAAACCTTCTTTAAAATGTGTAAACAACTATGATTTTTTAAAAAAGTTTCTTTTAACAGAAAAGAAACAAGTCTAGAGATGAAGTCAGTATGATTTTCTTATAGTCAAAAAATTCTGTCTTCAGATACAAATCTTTCAAATTTGTTGGCAAAACATAAGATATGAGTTAAGTGTACCTCTTGGTTAACATGTACCCACCAGGAGGTCAGATTTTTCCCCAGAGAGCAGAAGGTTCCTCATATTTGCTTTTAGGGCCTTAATATAGCAATATTAAGTATATGTAAAGTATTTCAATATTTCAGAAGGATTTTTTTTAACCATTTTTATCTGAAGACCTTGAATAAGCAGAATGCTGCTGTTTTGAAACTGGCTCTTTATCTTTGCGCTTTGGAGTTACTGGTGAAAGTCATGTTAATATTTACGTGTATCATGGTGTTTCTGATCTTTGTCGTGTAATATACTAGGGCTTTATCATCTCATTAAAATTACATATATCTTATTCAGAATACAGTATTGTTAGTATTTAGGTTCTTGCCTTCATTTATCTTCCTCTTCCCATAATTAGATTAAACTAAAGAATAACTTTTAATAATGCTTTGTCAAATTTATTTAGGACTGTATACTTTAAAGAAATAACCTTTCTGTTTTTGAGACCTTTGGTTCTAGTAATTCTCTTCAGTGGAGAGCATTAGAAGTCTATAATTTTGTGTAGATAAACTCTTAAAAAATCACATCAGCTTATTTATTTTCACTGAGTTTTCTTTTTAATTTTAAAAAATTTTTTAGTTTTAAAATACACATAACCTAAAATTTACCACCTTTATCATTTTTAAGTATATGGTTTAAGTATATGGTTTAATAGTACATTTATACCGTTGTGCCAGTCTGCATAACTCTTTTTCTTTTGCAAAACTGAACATCTCTACCCACTGAAGAACAACTCTCCATTCCCCCTTCTCCCCAACCCCTGACAACTACCCGTTTCTGAATTGACCTATTCTGGGTAGTCAATGGATAAATGAAGTTACACAGTATTTGTATTTTTGTGACTGGCTTATTTCACTTAGTATAACTTTCCTAAAGGTTATCCATATTGTAGCATGTGCCAGAATTTCCTTTCTTTTTAAGGCTGAATAATAATCCATTGTATGTGTATTACATCTTATTTATTCTTTCATCTTCTGATGGGCATGAGGTTGCTTCCACTTTTTGGGCTATTGTGAATAACACTGCTGCGAACTTGTGTATAAATACCTCTTTGAGAACAATTGCTTTCATTTTGGGGGGTATATATGAATAACCACTGAAGAAAATGGGATTGCTATATCATGTGATCGTAGCAGGCATTATGACCTGTCAGAAACAGGTCATCCTGCTATACCATGCAATACACTTAATGGTCCATGTAGGTAACCTTGGCCAGATAGATGCTCATGAAGGCATCAGTGTGGTCTGTGCACCCATGGGCCACATGCTGTCACCCTACAGGTCCACACTGGTTACCTGGCCCTTAAGGCCTGCAACAGAATGATTAGGCTATTCTTAGAGGTTGTCCCTCTTGCACTCATTACCTCTCCTTTCTTCTGTACCACCTGGCTGCTCCTTGGCTGGATCCCTTCCACTTTTTGTGTCCTGGGTGTTTAATGAAGTCATGTATGGAACCAAGATGGTTTATTAATAAATGCAAATATTGCATTCCTTCCATTAAATGTCTTAATTTGCAGTAAAACAGAAATAGAAACAATGTTTGGAAGATGAAATCCAGTTATTCTGAGATTTGGGTTTTCAGACATATATTCAGAGCTATGTTTTCTGTACTCTAATATAGCCCTTCTACATGAAATTAATCTAATTTACAAAATCTACAAACATTGCCTACTTTGGAACTATTATTACTTAATGATGTTGGTTATTTTAATTCATTGAATATGTGCTTCTTATGCAAATTTTGATTATTTAATTCATTTTTAAAATTATTTAAATGTTGATTCTTATAAAATATTTTAAATTAATTTTATTTGTTCAGTGCATTTATGTGAAAAAATATTCCAAATTTTTTTAACTTAGAAGAACTTAAATTGTAAAAACATTGAGACTTCCAACCATTATATTGAGTGTGCTTTTATCATGCTTTTCTTTAGATCCCTTCCTATATGAATGTAAAATTTTTTTCCTTTTTGCTATATTATATCTGTTACTTTATGTTTTTCTAATTTTTCCAGTCTTTTATTTTACTTGAATGTTTAATGTTACCACATTCCCTAAATATACAGATAACAATTGATCAGTGTTTTGCTGTTAAAAAAAATAAAGCAATATGAGTACCTACTTATAGAAAATTTGGGAAATATAGAAGAATATGTACAAGAAAATCAAAATTACCTAAAAGTTTACCATCCAGAAAGAACAATGATCAAAATTTTGGTGGCTGTAGTATCTTGTGGGTTTTTTCTAACTCTAGTTGCACCTAAATGCTGTAAGCTATGTTATACATTTTTTAAACTTAGATACTGTAAACATTTCCAAGTGTTGGAAACAGTCTAAGTGTCCATCAGTAGATGAATAGATTAAAAAACTGTGGTTCATCTACACAGTGGAATACTATGCAGCAGAAAGAAAGAAGAAGGAATTACCTTTTGTGACAGCATGGATGGAACTGGAGAGCATTATGCTAAGTGGAATAAGCCAGTCAGTGAAAGACAAATATCATATGATTTCACTTATAAGAGGAATCTAATGAACAAAATTAATGAGCAAAACAGAACCAGACATGGAAACCAAACAGACCGACAGCTGCCAGAGGAAAGGGGGTGGGAGAAAATGGTGGAAAGAAGGGGAAGGGAGTCATCAAATAACATGTATGAAAGACCCATGGACATGGACAACGGGATTGGGATGGACTGTGGGAGTGGGGGATGGGGTGGGATGGAGGAGGACAAAGGGGGAAAATTGGACAATTGTAATAGAATAAACAGGAATACAAAAAAGATTTCCTCTTGTTTTTAAAAAACTTTTGTAAACATCTTAATAGGTATATAATATTTCATCAGGTGAAAGTACTATAATTTATTTCCCTGTTGGTTAAGTTGTTTATATGGTTTGTGCTATTGTAAAGTTATCCTCTCTAGCCCTGGCTGGTATGGCTCAGTGGATTGAGCTCCAGTCTATGAACTGGAGGGTCACAGGTTCAATTCTCTGTCAGGGCACATGCCTGAGTTGTGGGCCAGGTCCCTAGTTGGGGGCATGTGACAGACAACTTCACATTGATGTTTCCCTCCCTTCCCGTCTGTCTAAAAATAAATAAATAAAATCTTTAAAAACATCATCCTCTTTAAATATTCTTGTACAAAGATTTTTCATCCCCAACTTTATTGAGGAAAAATTAACAAATACAGTTGTATATATTTAAAGTGTGCAATGTGATGATTTGATGTATATGTACATTGTGGAATGATTCCGAAGATCAAGATAGTTAACACATCTATCACCTCACATAATTAACTCTTTTGTGTGTGTGTGGTAAGAATACCTGTTGTAACTATAGTCATGCTATGTATTATATATATTAGATCCTCAGAACTTTTCTTATAACTAAAGTTTGTACCCTTTGATTTATATCTCCCCATATCCCCCATTCTCCCAGCCCCTGGCAACCACCATTCTATTCTGTTTATATGAAATCAGCAGCCCCCCTTTTTTAAGATTCTACATATAAGTATCTGTCTTTGGTGTATTTCACTTGGCATAATGCCTCCATATTTATCCATGTTGTCTCAGGTGGCCAGATTTCCTTTTTTTATGGCTGAATAAAATTCCATTATGTATTTGTACCACTTTTCTTTATCCATTCATTTATTGAAGGACATTTAGCTTATTTCCGTGTCCTGGCTATGATTAATACTGCAATGAACATGGTGTGCAGATATCTTTTTGAGATACTTATTTCATTTCCTTTGGATAAATACCCAGAAATGGGATTGCTGGGTCATATAGTATTTTGATTTTTAATTTTTTGAGTAACCTCCATTACTGTTTTTCATAATGTCTTTACCAGTATACATTCTTACTAACAGTGTACAGGGGTTTCCTTCACATTTTCACTAACATTTGTTTATGTTTGATAACACTACTCTTGTGTTTGATAACAGCTATTCTGACAGCTGTGAGTGGGTACTTTATTGTGGTTTTGATTTGCATATCCCTCATTATTTAGTGATGTTGAGGTATATGCAGATCTTTGTATTTCTAATTACCATCTTAGAATAGATCAGATATCAAGTTTCTAGATCACAGAGAACGGGTATTTAAGGCCCTGTGTTGTCTAACTTTTGGAAGCAGTTATATTTGTCAGAATTTGTCAGAATATGATTAATTTTCATTTCTTTGCTAATTTGTAAGAGAAAATTGACATCTTTTAATTAACATTTTTCTTAGTGATGAATTTTTTCATATTTGTTAGTCATTTATAAAAAGTACAATGTGACATTAGATGATTTCCCTCTTATCTGGGATTCTTTAAACATGAAAAGACGAAGAAGGAAGGCCTTAGAAGTTTGGAAATGTGTGCTCTTCCAACATTAGCCTGTTCGAGCTTGTTTTAGACTGTTATACATTTTATTGTGGTTATTATGTATTTTTATGTAGAATGTTCTTATTTAAATCAGACTTTCTATAGTGTTATAAAAAGTAGTATTTTTCACTTGATTTTTCTGCAGGTACAAACTCGTAGTGCTGATGAACCGATGACAACGTTTGTTGTCTGCAATGAATGTGGAAATCGATGGAAGGTATGGCTCCTTCTTAGATTCATATTTTACTCATTTATGATAGAATGATTTCTTCAGGTCTGTTCATAAGCCTATCTAGATACCTAAATATATACATATGCTCACACTATGCAGTACTCTGAGAGTCTGTGACAACATTGGTAATGCAATATGCTACTTTGTATTCTGTTAGAAATAAGGAATGTTAACTTTCCTTCCTACTGTTTTGGTGCACGAATAACCGAATTGAATCTTACATGTTTGATTACTGTATCACAGTCCTGTATATACTATATGCATTTAGTTGCTTTGACTCTCATACTTCCAGAAAATCTGTCCATGTGTATTACTTCCCTTCGTGGATTTCTATTCTGGAGAAATTTGTTGAAATCCAGCCTAATGATTTTAGTGTTATTTTAGGAATTACAGATGAACATTGTCATGGTGTCGTAGGCTTTTCACTAAGCCTTCACATTGCCTTTATGTTCTTGAATTAACACCATATGAGCAAAGCTGTTACTTAAATGATTCATTCTTGAGTGATTTCTGTGAGCCACAGTAATATTTAAAATTGGGAGAAGAATTACATATCAGCCCTAAGATCATTTTTATTGTTAATAGATACGGGAATGTTAAGAGTGTGGGGTTGGGGAGGCTTACATGCAATAAATATGGTCTTTGGAACCAAATAGGTTTTGAACTCCTTTGCCACTTACCGTTACTGAACTGTAATTTTATCATGTATTAAATGTAAATAATACCTACATTACAGGTTGTGATGAGGAGTAGAAGTAATATATTTAAAGTGCCTAATAATTGTTGGTGTTCCAAAAATTCTATTTTTATTAGTTTTTGTGAAGTTTGTACAAGATTATCTTTGTGGTTACACTTACATAGACTTTTTAGTCTAATGTTTATTTCAAATTATTAACATAAGTTAAAGCATTTTCTGAAAATCAGAAATGAATTAAAAACCAGAAAGTGGGAGAATATCTTCCATAAATATGGTATGGGACTTTGGCCCTAGAAACTATTTTAGGAGTTGAGACCATTACCCATTTTATTATACACAAAGATTTAGTTCTGAGCTGGGAAAGTTACTGGTATTGAGAGTGCCTTCATGGTTTGAAATAGGGTCTCTAATCCTGAGTTTGCAGAAGTTCTAATATTAATCTAAGAGGGATAGTCACATTATTCCCCCAATCCTATCGAGCAAATCTGGCTTTTCCAGATAGTTCTCTTACATTTATTTTGTACGATGGATTACTATTATTAGTAGTAGTAGTGGTAATAATAGTACTATAGGGTATACAACAGGCAGTTTGCAGGGAAAGTTCTGACGTAGTACCTATTAGATTTAATACAGGCAGTTTGCAGGGAAAGTTCTGACGTAGTACCTATTAGATTTAAGAAAGTTCAATTTACCGTAGAAAGCTGATACCTTGGGTGGCTTACTCTAAATGTTCAAATTTAGAATGCATTTTTTAAACCTGAAAACACTAAAAAAGTTTCTTTTATATATTTTTTAATTAAATTTATTGTAACATTGGTTAATAACATATAAGTTTCAGGTGTATGATTCTATAATACACACTACATCATCTGTATATTGCATTGTGTGCTCACCACCCAAAGTCTAGTCTTCTTCTGTCATATATTTGACCCCCTACCCCCTCTTCATCGATCTCCAAACCCACTTCCTCTCTGGTAACTACTATACTGTTGTGTCTAGAAGAGAGGTTCTTAATTTTTAAAAAATTTTATACTATTTTAGTTATGTATTTCTCCTAATTCTAAGTTGGAAAAGTTGAACACTTAAGATAGGTGATTATTCATATTTAAGAAATCAAAAAGCATCTTTTTAAAAAATGCCCTTTTCTTAGCAATATAAAGTGTATGCTGTGTTAAATGCGGGAAGGGATATGCCGTATTGTCTGTATTTAAAGGTTTCATAAATTTTTCTTCTTTTTTGACAGTTCTGTTGAGTCAGAAGAATTGGCAAAATGTCTGGACCATTGAGAAAATGGAATTTGTAATTAGCTTTAAAACTAGGCCAGGGAACTAGTTTTTCTGCAAATCATATTTTTAAAGACTAATCCCTTGGGTTAGTCTTTGTTTTTGACATAGCATCCTTCTTTAAATGACTTATGTAGTTTCATATCAGTAGGGAGACTACATAATAATTGTATGGTATCTGTTTCAAACATTTTTTCATTTTTATAAGTAATTGATATTAAACTTTTATCAATAAAACTTTTGGCAATTTATTTTTACCTTTTTTGCTTCTTAAAAAAATTACTTTAACTTTTTTACAGTCTGAAACAAATACAGTAGAAATGTTATTCTCGGTTAATACATAAGTGAAAATTACATTTTCCCCCCTTATTGGCATGTACCTACAAATATTAAAGGAGAGGTAATATAATTTTAAGTTTACAAAACGTGGTGTGTGTTCCAATAATACTTGACCAGTTTATCTAAATTGTACATAATATTTGAACTAGCATATGAAATTGGTTTTAATTATTATATTCACAAGTCTGGAATAATTAGATATTATTTTGCGTTTGTAACTAACCATGATCATCATTTCTTCTGATTTCTTGTATATGTTTATTTCTTGTTCTTAATAGAATTTACTTTTGGAAACATGACTTGACTTTGTTGAAATCAGTTTGGTTTTGTTGTTTACTTACCTGTTTGACTTAATAGTGTATTTTAGTTTTGCAGAACACTGTTTAGTTCAGTAGGCTTTTCATAAACCCCAGCACAGGCAAAGAATAAAACATCTAAATTTTTTCCCCTCATAGAAAGACATATTGGGGGAAATGTTAGCATTTTAGTATAGTGTCATTATTATGAACAGTTCATGACTTGATTTTGATTTGGGAATCTATACTGGCCAAGAATTAAGTGTAAGGATTGTATAAATCTTTTCATATTGAAGTTGATAGAAAATATTTTTGTCCTGAGTCTATTAAGCTGACTTTTTCTGTTACATAATTAATGAGGCTGTCGAACAAACTGAGTGTATGGGCTATAATGCGACCCTTTTTATAGTACAGATGTTACAATTAAGTTTTACTTTTTGTTTAAGTATCAGTGTTCTGTTAAGAATAAGAAAAATGATTTTCACACGGGTTTCTTAGGGTACACTTGCTCTAGCACATCTTTAAAGGCCACTGTTAGAAAGTCTGCAATTTATCATTCTAAATCTGTATTCTGCCGAACACCTACAGAAAGACTTCAGTACATGCTTTACTCCACTTTGCGCTCATTTTCTTATTTCTTGTTGGAAATCAGTTCGATACAACACAGAAGACAACATTTAAAGGTCATTGTTAAGACCCCATAGGTAAGACCTGGCCCACTGGTATCATTCCATCTTGACTTTGCCAATTTATAGATTAACCTTTTGTGTTACCGTTTGAAAAATAAAGTGCATTTTTGAAAGAATGAGTTTTAAGAAGAATAAAATTAAAATAGTTCCACTTTTAACTGTGATGCATTTTAAAATTTGTAATTCAATAAAGGTTCTTGTTATTAAATTGTATCATATACTTTGTCATTTTATTTAACATTGAAGCTTGCTTTACCTTTTGTTCAAAAATCTCCTCTCCAGACTACTAAGGTGTGATGTCTGCTGGTTTTAGTACGGAGCATATCTCTGTTCTCTGTTCTGGGTCCCTGGTAGGGGTCCAGGGGTGGGTCTCAGTACAGCATGTGAGCATATCCCGTGTGTGCACTTAATGTAACATGAGAGACCAAATAGTGAGTCTGCTATTGGAAAATACTAGCCAGTTATAAAGTAACTAAAAGTAAATGTTAGCAAGGGTAATATTTGATAATATTTATTTCCAGGGCAGCCTGCATTAAATGAACATACAGAGGAATTGTTAGGCAAGTGTGGCATTTAATGAAGAACCATACTGGAAAAGGAGAAAATAACCACCTTGGTTTTCTTGCTCACCTGAGAGGTGATGAGCATTGGTTTATAAGTTTTATTAAACCATGGCAAAAGTTCTGAAATGTTTATATACACCCAAACATTGAAATCTGCATATATATACCTTATAAACTGAAGAAGTTTTTAAAGTATTCTAAGGCAAAAAGAAATAACAGACTATACTTTGAATTTTTATAGGTATAGAGTGATTAACTTTACAGGCCAAAGTGTAATGTGGGATTTGAATTGAATTTACTTCTTAAAATAAAAACTACAGTTACGATTTTGTGATTTAAAGAGTTTTAGTCAATTATCCACTCTAACCCGTGCCACACACATTTAACTGTAGAAAATTAGCAATTCAAGAATATCCCATGGGAAATGTGATGTGAATAATCACTGATAAAATCCAAGTACTTTTGTCAGTTTCAAAAAAATAAGCAAAGTACCAACATTGAAGATGCTATTTCTTCTTCAATGGGAAGAATTATGTTGAAGAAAAGCTTAAGTAAATTGAAGTCAGTCGAAAGTAATCTAGAAGTACATTAGAAAAATCTCACCATGTGGCTTTGTTAGATAACCACAGATGTAATTTAGTAAAGATGGAGTTGGTAAGTTTTCATGGGAAACATTCACTGCTGTATTTTTAGCACCCAGAAGAATGCTCGTCACATAGTACTCATGAAATAGCTTTTTTTAAGTATATTTTATTGATTATGCTATTACAGTTGTCCCATTTTTTTCTCCCCTTTATTCCCCTTTGCCCTGCACCCCCTTTCCAACCAGCATCACTACCCCTTAGTTCATGTTCATGGGTTGCACATATAAGTTCTTTGGCTTCTCCATTTCCTATAGTATTCTTAACCTCCCCCTGTCTATTTTATACCTACAATTTACGCTTATTCCCTGTACATTTTCTCACCCTCCCTCTCCCGCTCCCTGCTGATAACCCTCCATGTGATCTCCATTTCTGTGATTCTGTTCCTGTTCTAGGTGTATAGTTTGTTTCTGTTTTTAGCTTCAGTTGTTGATAGTTGTGAGTTTGTTATCATTTTACTGTTTATAGTTTTGATCTTTTTCTTAGATAAATCCCTTTAACATTTCATGTAATAAGGGCTCGGTGATGATGAACGCCTTTAATTTGACCTTATCTGGGAAGCACTTTATCTGCCCTTCCATTCTAAATGATAGCTTTGCGGGATAGAGTATTCTTGGATGTAGGTCCTTGCCTTTCATGACTTTGAACACTTCTTTCCAACCCCTTCTTGCCTGTAAGGTTTCTTTTGAGAAATCAGCTCATAGTCTTATGGAAACTCCTTTGTAGGTAACTGTCTCCTTTTTTCTTGCTGCTTTTAAGATTCTCTCCTTATCTTTAATTTTGGGTAATGTAATGATGATGTGCCTTGGTGTGTGCTTCCTTGGGTCCAACTTCTTTGGGACTCCCTGAGCTTCCTGGACTTCCTGGAAGTCTATTTCCTCTGCCAGATTGGGGAAGTTCTCCATTATTTTTTCAAATAAGTTTTCAGTTTCTTGCTCTTCCTCTTCTGTTCTGGCACTCCTATGATTCAGATGTTGGAATGTTTAAAGTTGTCCCAGAAGTTCCTAAGCCTCTCGTTTCTTTTGAATTCTTGTTTCTTCATTCTCTTCTGGTTGAGTGTTATTTCTTCTTTTTGCTCCAAATCATTGAGTCCCAGTTTTCTTCCCTTTGCAGTTGGTTCCCTATATACTTTTCTTTATTTCACTTTGCATAGCCTTCACTTTTTCCTCTTATTTTGTCACCATACTCAACCATTTCTGTAAGCATCCAGATTACCAGTGATTTGAACACTCTGTCTGTTAGGTTGGCTATCTCCATCACTTAGTTCTGTTTTTGGAGCTTTGATCTGTTCTTTCGTTTGGAGCATATTTTTTTGTCTCTGGCACACCTGTTACATTGTAAGGGGCGGGGCCTTATTTGCCAGGGTGGGGCACCCCCCCTGCTGCTTTGTGGTGCTGTATATGGGGGAGGGGCCCAAGAGGGAATAATGCCCCTTAGTTGGCTCTTGGTGGCTTTCAGTCACTTCCCCCACTATCCATAAGCAAATTGGGCCCTTTTAGTGCTTGTTCCTGGGTGGGTGGATTTGTGTATGTCCTAGGACCCTGAGGGCACCTCCAGTGAACTCTCCAGTGAGGCTGGGAGTTTCCCCTGCTGCCACAAGCCCCACAGGTTTTTACAGCCAGAGGTTTTGAGGCTTTCTTTTCCCACGCTGAGACCTTGGGTTGCACTGTCTGTCTCACTCCCCTGTTGTTCCTCCCAGTTTATCTGCATACAAATGTGGGACCACCAGCCACCGTCTCACTGGCCCAGTCCTCCATCCACCACTTTGCTGCGTCCTCTCCACCCCAGCTTCCTGTCTCTGTCTCAACCCTCCTGCCGGTCTGGATGAATGTTTATCCTTTTAACTCCTTGGCTGTTGGACTTCCATACAGTTTGATTTTCTGGTAGTTCTGGTTGGTTTTTGTTTTTAAATTTGTTGTCCTTCTTTTTGTTTTGCGAGGAGGCAAAGTGTCTCTCCACCTCCATCTTGGCCAGAAGTCTCATGAAATAGTTTTTCTTTGTTGTGTTTGTATCAGTACATTACATTTTTTCCTGACTACTAGACCTGAGGTGTACCAGCAAAGGTGGGCTACATAACTACTGGGTGCCAATGATTTAGATTCTAACTTTAAAGGAAGAAACGTAATGAGCAACGGTCTTGGGAGATCTCTGTTGGTACTTTAATTCTGCAAAGTAGTGCAACAGTTTTGTTAATTGAAAAGTTTTGTTTTTTTTAATCAACTTGTGTACTCTTGTTTATTCAACTGGTGGGTGGAAAACAAAAGCCCATATGACTACCTCAAATGACTTGACTTGTTCTCATTCCTCTCCCTGGATGCCATACAAAGCCAGCTAATTTTTTTTTTCTTTAATAGCCATGACTGCAAAGATAGAAACAACATTTCATATGTGATAATGCCATACAGTCCATTTAAATTTGCCCAAGTGTTTCCATAATGGGATGACTGAACTGCTTTGAAATAAAAGACCTTTTTTTTTTTTACCCTTAAATATGTTTTACAATGTATAACCAAGATATTTTTGTAATCCTTTTGAAAGTATAGCTGATATTTTTTAAAAAAACACAAAAACCCAAAATGCAAGAGCATTGGATTGGAATGTCACAGCTATACCTTCTGTCTTTTGGGCACCTGTCCCTAACATGTTCTTCTGGTTCATTTAGGGCATACCTTCGTGCCTCCATAGGACTCTGGTGGGTCTGTCATTCACAGTATCCCACCCACACTGTGCTCTTCCCTGGGATTACTATGTGAAATATGGGAGAGCCCCAGCTGGTGTGGTTCCGTTGGTTGGGTATTGTCCTACAAACCAAGAGGTCACTGGTTTGATTCTCAGTTGGTGCACATGCATGGGTTGCAGTTTCTGTCCATGGGGCACATATGGTAAGCAACTGATTGATGTTTCTCTTTCACATAGATGTTTTTCTCCCTCTTTTTCTCTCTCCCTCTCTCTAAAAATAAATAATAATAATAATTGTGGGAAAAAAAGATGAGAGAAACTATTTCTACTGGAATAGCTAAGCCAGTAGGAGCTGCATTGGGTTCCCTGTACCATTTTGTCTGTAGTGTGCAGAGACCTGTGTGTGTGGAAGCCTAGGGAAGTTGTGATGAAGAGAAGATTTTGATAACATTGATTGACCAGGCCCAGCCTTGTGGAAGCCAGAACTACCCTGGACTTACTGTTAATGAAAGCCAACCAATTTTCTTTGTGTTTAAGCAAGATTGAGGTAGAGTTCTATAGCAAGCAACTAAATTTTTTTTTAAATCCTCAGTTGTTTTTGATGAACATTTGAGTTAAATGTACAATGATTTTAAATAAAGAATGATGTCAGAACAAAACCTATGAAAGTAATACTGAGATTTCCAGTTAATTGCGGAGGCATAGGTGATCTGGAAGATGCATTAAAGTCACAGGTCAATATCAGGCTGACTTATCTCAGGATTATTTCATTGATCTGTCCATCTCCCCCCCAACACACACACACCTGCCCTTGACTGCAGTCCTAAGCCTCTTTTTAAATCCATCAAAACATGTTCATAGATAAAATGCTTGCTAATAATCTACCCATTAGAAACTTTTAAAATTGAGATAAAATTGATACAACATTGTATTAAAGCTAGGGGTCCAATATTATGATCTGATGTACATGTATATTGTGAAATGATTACCTCAATAAATTTAGTTAACATCAGTCACACAAATCCTTTCAATTTGTTTTTTCTTGAGATGGGAACTTTCAGAATCTATTCTCTGACATCTTGCAAACATACAGTGTAGTGTTGTTAACTATAGTTGCCATACTATATACTTATGTAGACTTCCCATTCTTAGGCTAATAAAATTTTAACTCCTGTTTTCTTATAGTTAATATTGTGATTATTCTTTCCATAATATCCCTCTGGGACAGTTAATTTAGTGGATAGATTATAATGTCAAGGCCACAATTTCATCCCACATGATTAAGTTGTAATTACTCAGGAAAAACCCTGCTTGGTGACCACTGTACTTTAGATGGCTCAAAATAAAAGTTTTTAATTATGCACATCTCAGAAAAGGAGACTTAGGTGATCTAGCTCTAAATTCAGTAACAGAAAAAAATAACAAAACTCACTCTTTGACTTATGTAAGACAGTACTATCTTTATTCTGAAGACTGATTTTTTATAAATGTTTATTTTGTGTTATATTCACCTTCACAGGTTATAAGAACAGAGAGGATTGGTTGAAGGCTTTTCTTAACGACCACTCTGTGAAACTGGCTTTATTACCTTTATCTTTTAGGTCAAAACCATGAACTAGAAGAAACGATCTCTCTGGTTCTGTAATTTTCTGTCTCCCGTCAGTGTGTTTGTGCATACATGCTGATACTGGACTATCTAGGCCTCTCTAGGAAATTGGCATTGCACTGCGGTTCAGAGCGTGGGCCTTTGATATGCTCAGATTCAAATCTGAGACCATTTAGACTAGCTGCGGGACTTTGAGCAAGGTGCTCTCCTCTCTGCCTGAACTGGAAAGAGGAATACCGTCCTACCTTTTCAGGTTATGGGTGGGCACTAAACAGTAATTTGTAAAGACCTTGGGATACTACCCAGTTCAGTCAGCGAGCGATTTTTTTTGGAATGATCATTGCTAACATTACAAGTGGGCACACATACTTACCCTACAACTTGCTTTTTTTTTTCATTTAACAGTTTACCTTAGAAGACTCCCTGCCTGGTGCATGTAGATCAGCACATTCATTTTTACTATAGAGCAACCTGAGGGCATATTACATTCTCTTTCAAAATATCCACTGTGGGTAGTTTTTGCTTTGATGTTTTGTAGGGGAGCATCTTAGAAATGTACTGCTCAGCTAGTGGACATGCACATTTAGAATGGCAGGTATTGCTAGGTTGCTTTCCAAAAAATAATACTGCTTTATTTACCTGCCTGTCAACAAGGTATGAATGCCTACTTCTTGACGCCTTTACTAATATTGGATATTATCAATCCTTTGGATTTTTGCAACTCTAGGGGGAAATAGTAACCACTATCATATCATTGTTTTAATTTGTGTTCATATATTTATCTTTTTGTGTTTATTATGCTCATCTTATTTCTTAACCAGTTGTTTTTATCTTCTTTCCTTCTTAGTCTATAAGGTTGTCTTACTAATTTGTAGCACTCCTAATACATTCTGTATAGGAATCTTTAATGTTTTACAGCCTGATATTTGTGTTTTAGTTATTTTTATGGTATCTTGTGGTACAGAATTAAGTTTTTAAAAATATAATCCAGTCAGTATTTTATAGTTTCTGGATTTTATGTTTGGCTTAGGGAGACCTTTCAATCTAAGATTATAAAATTATTGCCTACATTTTCTTCTAATATTCTTATAATGTTCTTTTTTAAAAGGCTTTTAGATCTTTAAACCATTTGGAATTTATATTTGTTTACGTACACATTTTTCCAAATGGAGAGCGAGCTGTCCTAACAAAATCAGCTTGTCAAATTTTATTTTAACATTTTACCAAAAAATCTTGGAATCGCATTGAATTTGTAAGATACTTTGGTAGTGACCTCAGGATTTATTCATATACATAGATGGCACTGCAGATTTATCCACTGAATTGATCCATAATAACAGTTCTGTAGCCACAGGGGTTGTGATATTTCTCTGACATACGACACACTGTAAAACAAATTTGAAGTGCAGTTTTTATTTTATAACCACGGGAAATTCAGTTTTCATATTAAAACTCTCAGTTCTACATTTATTGAATACTGCCCTAAGCTAGATAGGGTCATTTGCTACATCGTGACATTTCAGTCAGCGATGGGCTGCATGTATGACAGCGGCCCCCTAAGATGATAGTGGGGCTGGAAAATTGCTCCTGCCGAGTCCTGTCGCAGCCGCCTTAGCGCCACGCGTCACTCAGGCGTTCGCGGCGATGCTCGTGTGAACGGACCTCCTGTGCCGCCAGTCAGACAAAAGTGCTGTGCCTGAAACTGTGTAGAGGACCTAGTACTTGACAGTGATAATAAATGGATATGTTACTGGTTTGTCTATTTACTGTACTTTTTTTTTGTCATTTTGGAGCGTTCTCTCTCTACTTAGGAAGAAAAGGCATTTGGCTTTGAAACCATACGCCGTATTACACCAGCAGAACCTCATACATACAGTGTCTCTTGACTGCATCACTTTCTTTGCAACCTCGTGTTAAATCTCTTGACTTAATATTGTGTTGTTCTGTAAATTTCGTGTAGTCTAAGCATACAGTGCTTAGAAAGTCTGCAGCAGTGCACAGCAATGTCCAGGCCTTCACCTTCACTCACCACTCACCGACTCACCCAGAGCACCTTCCAGCCCTGCAAGCTCCACTCCTGGTAGGTGCTCTAGATAGCAGCACCATTGTTTTTTCTTTTATGCTATATTTTTGCTATACCTTTTCTATATCTAGATATATTTGGTTACACAAATACTTCCCATTGTGTCACAGTTGCCTACAGTATCCAGTGCAGTGAAATGCTGTACAGGTTTGTAGTCCAGGAGCAATAGGCTACCCCACATAGCCTAGGTGGGCAGTCGGCTCTGCCTTCAAGGCTTGTACTGATGTTCCTGCACTGGAGAAATTGCCTGGCAACACATTCCTCAGAACATATCCCCATTGTTAAGTGACAACTGTATTGTACATAAAATACTTGATAAGGTGCATTTTTAATGCCCGTGGATCTTCCTGAGATAAATATTTGTACACAATATTCCTGGAACACTAAAGAGTGGCACCCCACACAATGGAAATATGACTTAAGAGGTCAGGTGAGGCTTCTTGGAGGAGGTAATATAGGAGCTAAATTTTGAAGGATCGATAGAAGTTCACTGAGTGAAGGGTGACATTTTAGAGAGGGGGTAGGAAATAGAGAAAGTATAAACCAAGTTCTCATGAGCATTTAGGAAAGTATGATGTTGTTTATGTACCTTTCCGTAAGTATATATTCTAGAGTATAAAAGGTGTGTGGGGTTGGCCAGGGAGCCAGTAGCCCGCCTGTAGAGGCCCTTGCTTGTACACCATGCCAAAACTTCGGTATTTGTTCTCCAGGTAATTGGGAACTACTAAAGATTCCAGGGAGTGGAGGGACAGTGACAAGTGGATTTGTATGTGAGAATGATCACCCTTTGGCATTTTGAAAGATGGATTTGGCAGAGATGGGTACAGGGAGGGAGACCCATTACGAGGGTAATGATGCTGACAGGTGAGAGACGGTGGGGGTCAGAGAGGGAAGGAGAAGAGAGATGTGAGAAATATTTAGGAGATAAAATCAGCAGAGCTTGGTGATTCTGTTTGGGAGGAGAAAGAGTGGGAAGAGTCAAATTTAACAAATAAGGTTTGGTGACTGGCTGGTTGGGGCCATAGGTAAGGGCTGGGCTAGGAGGGGGTGAGGCAGTGGAGAGATAAGTCGAAATTAAGATGAGTTTCACTTGTCCTTAGAATATATGAGTGGAGATATCCAACCGGCAGCTGATTCCGAAGTTCAGGAGAAAGGCTGGACCAGATCATGTTTGGTAGCCATGAGTATATTGGTAGTTATTTAAACAATGAGGAGGGAATATGAGAACAAAGGGAGAGCATATTAGATTAGTCAGAAAAGTAAGACAAAGACCAAACCTTAGGGGCCAGGGCATTTAGTGGTCAAGTAATAATAGCAATAACTGCCATGTAGTAAATGCTTCCTATATTTCACATGGATTGGTAGTTTTAATCCTCACAGCAATGCCAGGGATACAGTACCATGATTGTCCCCATTATTATGGAAAAGGAAACAGATCCAGAAACACTCCACACAGTGAGTGGAGGAGTTATGAAGCCTGGCTTCACGGCCCAAACCCTTGGCTGCTGTGCTCTGCCACCTATGGCTAAAGATGAGGGAATATGGGGAGTGAGGAGAGCACCTCAGAAGAACAGCAAATGGCGTTTCCAGCAAGGCATCGCCAGTGATGTCAGGAACCTGAGCAGTCCACAGAGACCAGGAAGATGGTGTTACACTTGGCTGATGGAGACCTCCCTGAACCACTCAGAAAGTGAATGAGGAGACAAAGGATGGAGACAGCAGGAGTGGACTATTGTGAAAAGTCTGCTGAGAAAGAAGAATCAGTGGGATCTATGTAAGGCAGGTTTGTTTTTAACGGGAATCCAAGGATGCTTATGGTATGGGAAAAGTCGGGGTGAAGTTGACAATATCAGACAGTAGGAGAAAGTCGATGGAGCAAAGTTCTAGGTAAGCATTTAATTTACCACTGTGTACCACTGTCCCCTCGGAGCACTCCCATTCATTTGCTGCCATACCCCTACATGTCCTGGCTTTCTTCTTTCTTATATTGAGGAGGCAGATCCTTCTAAATCTGTTTTGGGAATTCTTGTTTCTCTCCATCCTTGCAAGGGTTTTTCCTCAGCTGTAGTGTAACTCTCCAGGCAATCTTATTCATCTTTGTTGAAAATCCCAAGTCAATACTCCAGCCTAAAATCTCAACCATTAGCTCCCTCCATCTAATTTAATTCCCAACATCTTTTATATGTCTTACAGTTACCTCCTACCCGGCATTTTATTTGGGATTGCTTCAATTACGAATACCTGCCCTACACCTCTACCCCAAAGCACGTGCACACACACACACTCATTTTGTTCTATTGGTTTTAGCTTTGGTGTCACCTCTGCTGAAACCATTCCATAGCTCAAGACTCCATAGCTTAGTTCTTCACTGTTGGAGTACTTAACTACAGTTTGTTGTAGCTGTCACGAACACATCTGTTGCCCTTACTTGAATGGAAACTACTGGAGGGCAGGGTTTGTGCCTTAATCCCAATTATGTCCTTTTTGTCTAATGAAAAAATGAGAAGAGTGGGTATGGAATAAAAAACACATAAGGAGTTGATGTCTTGGAAATGAGGAAACAACACTTTATTCTCTGGGGCTGGACTGAAGGAGGCTGGAATAGAGCCTGATCTATACATATTTATAGATTACACAGGATGTTGAAGGGCGTTAAGGACACCACTGTCATAGTGGAGTAGGATGTAAGATGGTTTACCGAGAGTAAGGGCGAGGGGCTTAGGTTTGGGGGTAATGCCGAAGAGCCAGGTGAGGGAGATGACCGAGAGAAAAGCATCCCACTTAGGACCGAAACATGCCATGGGCCACTTGCAAATTAATTTCTAACCCACTACTCAAACGATTCCGGATTTGGATGTCTTTGGCAGTCACCTCATTGTAGATGTCTTTCCCATTCGTTGGAGTGATGGGCTTCTCTAGGATGTTTAGGTGTACAAACCAGTATTTTTTAAAAGATTTTATTTATTTATTTTTAGAGAGAGGGGAAGGGAAGGAGAAAGAGAGGGAAAGAATCATCGATATGTGGTTGCCTCTCATGTGCCCCCTACTGGGGACCTTGCCTGGGAATTGAACCAGCAACCCTTTGGTTCACAGGCTGGCACTGAATCCATTGAGCCACACCAGCCAAGACCAAGCCAGTATTTTTACCAGTAAGCTATGAAGTTCATTTGCCTGTCATAAAAATAGTGGGATCTAAAAGCAAAATTCTCATGTGGGAGCTAAAATGTATCTTGCTTGTATCCCTACTTAACCTTATATTTCCCAAACATTTACATGCAAAAGAAAATAAAGATTGAGGTAAAATTCTTGTGCTTTATTTTTTAGAGTGAAATTGGCCACATTTCTTTCAATAATAAAACAGAAATATGTTTATTTGAAAGTTTTGTTATGAACATGACTAAGTGGCGAATATAAAAATTTATTCTTTAGGTTGGCAGATTCTGATAAGATAATGGTAAATTTTCAACAAAAAATTTCTCTAAGCACTACTTCTCTTACCAAACATTTGAGACCGATGCACTTCAGAGCACAGCACTTCACATTAACCATAGATAGATACACATGCACATATATGTATCTACATACCTGTATTCTAAGGTTAAGTGGGACCCCTTTTTTTTTTTTAACAAGAAGTGGTCACATCTTTAAGAAACAGGAATTTGGGTCCTGTAATGGCTCTGGAAAGTGAAATATCCAAAACTGAGCTTGCTGGAGGGAAGGAGTATCTGAGAAACACCCAAACGCCTTTTCTTTGGGAGGCGCTGAACTCACGCAGAACAAAAGCAGCCCAGTGAGCTCCAGTGAGTGCATGCCCCAGGCAGTATGGAGTCTTCCAGTGTGTCCTTTGCCACTCAGAACGTGCTACTGTTACTGTAAGTGTAAATATACCACCTTTCTAAGACAGCCAGACCCATTTTCTCAAAAGTATCACTAAAGGTGGCTGAAGTTTATATTGTGAATATATAGCCTTCCGTGGAAGGAAGCATCTGCTATTAAAATAGCCCGAGTATGACTCCAGCAGAAGACACTGCTACCTCTAAATTCCCTGTACTAGATGTCATCCATGAGTTTTTATTATTTTATTAATAATAAATATATTTGATAACATCCTATGCTTCAACTGATTTCTCAGATAAGGACTGGAGCAAATCTTTATAGACAGCAGAATTCATGAATCGGGGATATGAGTCTCTGTGCATTAAGGTGTAAATCTGAAGTTGTGCGTCATCGAATATATGTTGGGACGGCTCCACCATGTTCTTATTGATGACTTCTCTTACTCGGGAGTCTAAGCTGACCTGTCAATTGAAACAGATAAGAGTAGTATTAGATTCGTTTATCTTGGGAGATCCATCCCATACTCCCGTAGCCTGTTCTGGTTTTTAAAAACCCCAAACCAACCAAGGTCATCCAAAATCTAAGCTGCCAAAGAGAAGGCGAATGCATAATGAAGAGGGGTTTCCAAACTTTAGTGGCAGCAGAAGTCCCTGGAAGGCTAGTTAAATAGATTCTGGGTCCCACCTGAGAAGTCTTGGGCTCAGTACTTGTGGGGAGAAATACATATTTCTCACAAGTTCTAGGTCATGCTGGTGGGGATCACACTGCTTTAGAAAACCACAACATTGCTTTATTGTTTAAAATGAAAACTGTACATAGACTTACCCCTTGCCAATTTCCTAATAGCGTTAGGGCTAAAACCTAAAGGTCCCAGGCTGTAGCTGTTAGAACACAATTTCAGATTTCTGGGAACGAGCGCTAATCTGGCTGGTGAAGTGGAAATCAGATAAGAAGCACCATAAAGGGTTAAAATCATTGTGACCTGTGTTTAAATCCCAACTCTGTCACTGCTAGTTGTGGGGCCCTCGGCAAAGTAAACTGTACCCTAATGAACCCTAATGAATAAAAGTGGGGATATGATGATACTAGTTGGTGAGGATTTAAAGAGAATTTATTTAAAGTGCTTAGAATTCATTCAGTCCTTAGGGGATGTTGGCTCTTCTTGCACTGATGCTGGTTTACTTATCCCAGACAAGGCTGTATCACAGGGCAGAGCAAGTTACTGGGCTCAGACTTTTCACAGGGCACCAACGAGTACAGGCTGAAGCCAGACCGTCTCTGTACCAGAGGGCCATGGTGGTTCCAATGGTGTGCAATGCACATTTGTTTAATATAAAACTCAAAATATGATTAGCTAAATCATTAAACATTGACTTCAGTGGTCTATCTTTCCAGATGCATATATCCACCCTCCTCCTGGAAAGCCCCTTTTGCCTAGCCACAGGTAACTCAAACCTAATACATTCGAAGCACGTGCCCAGCATCTTCAGATCTTTTTCATGAGTAGTCTCTGAAGGAATGGAACTGTTCCCACCCAAGTCCTGCTATCCGTCATTTTCCCTCTGACTCTATAGTCAGTCACCAAGTCCTGGTGACCCTACCCCTTTAACACCTCTTGAATCTGTCCGCCTCTTCCCTCCACTCGGCTGTGCCCCTTGTGGAGGTTCACTGATCATTTACTGCTGGATTTGTTGTCCAGCTTCCTAACTGGTCTTCTGCTGCCGTTTTAGTGCCTCCAAACCACTCCAGGGGGTCGGCCAGAGGGATCTTTCTAAAGTGCAAACCTCAACACTCCAGCTTCAGCCCTTGCACTGGCTTGCCGTGCTCTCAAGATCAAGTCCAAAGCTTACAAGTTCCACGTTGAAACTTATGAGCCCTTTCATGATCTGCATCCACCAATTTCCCAGCTCACTATTTCATGCATAAATTTAAAGAACTTGGAATTCAGCTGGAATTTAAAGAAAAAGGGAGCTCGAATTAGTTTGTCTTTGTTGCTTCTGTTTAGAACATACTTTCCCCTCCCCTCCCCTCCACCTGGCTGAGTGTACCTCTCTCCCTCCAGTCTTGGTTTAGATGTCACTCCCTGTCTTGGGAAGGCTTCCCAGCCCCCCTGAGCTTATCCAGAGGGCAGTGCTCACCACTGGAAAAGCCTCTCCTAGATGCTTCTTGAGTATAAGAGCCCAGTTCTTAGGAGCACAGCTCCTGCCAAGGGGGCACTCAGTACATATCGTTGGCTGAAAGGAGGACAGCTCCTGCTCTTGTTAAGAGAATTAGACTGAATTGCTGTAGAAAACGTTAAAGAATATTCCAGTTCACAGTCAAGTCACAGATGGAACTGTTTCATTCTTTACAACCTCTATATAATGGCCCTATGAGTGCTTGGTGGGGACAATGGTCATAAGTGAATGCATAGAAGGGTTACTGAGAGTGGCTCCCTGGGGTGCACCTACCATGCCAGGGGCCGGGACTAGGGCTTTGCCTTATTCCCCCTCTCAATCCTGCTATAGGTATGAGCAAGTGGTGATGTCCCTTCATGCATATAAGGAAACTGAGATAGAGAGGTTCAGAAATACACCAGAGGTTATTAAATCTAATAACTGGAGTTCAAGCCAAAGTAAATCTGACCCTAAAGTCTATACTCTTAAAAAAATTTTTTTAATCCTCACCTGAGGATACATTTCTAGAGAGAGGAAGGGAGAGAGAAGGAGAAAGGAAAAGAAATGGATTCATTTGCATCCCATATGTGCTCTGACCAAGGACCAAACCCACAACCTAGGCATGTGCCCTGACTGGGAATCAAACCCACAACACTTTTGTGTATGGGATGATGCTCGAACCAACTGAGCCACAATGGCCAGGGCAAAATTTTTAAGCTATTACATTTCAAGTAATTGATGCTTATATTTGGAAGAAAAGGGTCATTTTTTGGGTATCATTTTTGCTTCAGAAGGTTGCTAAGAAGTTTGCGTAATGTAAATTTTGCTTGTATAATGCCTTAAAGGACAGTGAAGAAAAATCTTGAAAAATGAAAATATGCAGAAGCCATAAATTAAAGGACAAAAACTTTGTTTTTTATTATTCCAAAATGGAAATAAGTTTTTGAACTCCCTATTTGTACCTGTCAACTGAATATCACCGACATCACTGTGCAAACGTAAGGAGGCAAAACTGGGCCCGACTGTATTTCTCCCAAGCATACTCCCCATCCTGCCTGCCCGATTTCAGTGAACTAGCCCACCATCTGGTCTACCCAACCCATACCTGCAGCAGTCATTTGAGAGACCGGGATTTCCCTCAAATCAAACCCTCCCTCTCTACTTTCTCTTCAGCTGGCCTCTCAGGTTCTCATCATACCCGTTCAAACTACTCAGCCAGGCCCTCTGTCTCTGGTCTTCTCCTAATCCATTCTGCAGCCATATTGGTCTTTCAGATTCCAAACTTGATAAGAATTACCAATGTAAAATCCAAGGGCATCCCAGATAGACAGCAGAAAAGCTCAGCATGGCTTACCATTTCTTGATGCTTTCGGACAATCTGCTCTTCTTACTTTCCTCCTGCCACCTGCCATCTCTCCTAAACGTTTGGTAAACACGCTACACCAAACTATTGACACTTTCACTGTGATGCGACTAAATACTTTTATCCTTGGCCCACCTGGTCCATCCCCTTGGATGTCTTCATCTGCTGTGTTTCTCATAATTTCCTTTTTATTATGCTTACTCAGCCTAAGGCCTCTTCCGGTACATCTCCCTCATTCCTGCCCCTCCCCACTGTTGACGGCTCACTGCACCGGCCCCTGCTAAGACCCTGTTAGGGGCTCCATGTCATTCTGGAGTGAGTGCCCTGACAAGAGAGGCCCCGTTTTATTAACTTTGTATTCTTAGCACATAGTAGGAAATAATGAATGATTTTATAGTTAGAGCTATAAGGCACTTCGTTTTGAGATCAACCTAACCTCCTACATTTTGGCATTGAAAGAACAAAAACTCTGGTGGATGAAAACTTGCTTGATTTCACTCATAACTTCTCTGATATTAAAAAGGGACATACAGGGGGAAAACTTTGAAGCCTCAGTGTCATGTTAGTAATGCTATCATATAAAATAAAGATGCTTATTGAAAAAATATTGTTCAGAATAAAAGAATAATTTTATTCAAAGAAATGCTGTTGGGGTGTACTATTTTCAAACAGTGTTAATAATAAAATGCAGAGACTACCTCTTCTGGAGAATCTGATGAACGTTATACATACCTTTTCCAGAAAAAATACACAAAATCTTTCACAGATTTCAGGGTGTATTGAAGCCCATTTGTGGGAACACAGTCAAAGGAATTTGAATACAGTTGACCCTTGAACAACTTGAGGGTTAGAGGCACTGGCCCCCATGCAGTCCAAAATCCACATATAACTGTTTACTCCCCAGAACTTTAATAATAGCTTACTGTTGACTGGAAGCCTTACTGGTAACATGAACAGTCAATTAACACATATTTTGTATAGGGTGTGTTTTATATACTGTATTCTTATAATAAAGTAAGCTAAAGAAAAGAAAACTATTAAAAAGTCACAAGGAAAAGTATATTTACAGTACTCTACTGTAATTTATTGGAAAAAATCCACATATAAGTGGACCTGCACAGTTAAAACCAGGGTTGTTCAAGGGTAACTGTATTATGAACAGTAGGTGGAGTCATTTTCTATATTTGGAATAGCTGTAACTGTGCCAGGGGACCAAACACTGAAGGGGTTAATTTTTTATACACAATCGCCTGGGACAAAACCTTTTAGTAGGTACTTACCTCTTTAGGAGAAAGAATAGAAATGTAGTCTTCATATATGATCCTTGCCTTTTCCTCAATAATGCTTTTATTAGCTTCTTTTTTCAGTTCCTCACATGCCATCCAGAAGAGCATGTTTTCTTCACTGAACTCGGTTCTAAGGAACTCACGGAAAGCGTTCCTTCCCGCGGGCGCGAGCATTAGCTTGTCGAAGGACTGTGCCCAGGCGCTCGCCTCTTCCAGAGTAGGGGCGGGGCTTAGCAGAGACCAGAAGACAGGGCAAAAGGCGGCTGTTAGTGGTAGTTAATTAGAATGCCATCACTAAAACCCATCGTTTTCCTCTCTGAGAATGAAAGTATGTACTTAGGTCATTTTAGGAAGGGAAGAGCTCTTCTTGGTTTCCTTAAGCCTTTAGAAAAAACACACGAGTCTGATCTTTTCAAATTGTTAACTGGATTGCACGACTACCACCCAAATGCTTGCAAACCAAATTGCGACAGTAACTGCTGAGAACATATTGTTTACATCTAGGCACATCCTGGAAAAGTTTTAAAATTACAGAAGTAAAGAAAAATCCTATAATCATCTGAGTAAAAACTCCCCAGTCACGTGACACACCTAAGTCAGCCCTGACCACACCGATTTCCAAAATAGCAAAGCAGTGGGGCAGTGTCTGTTTGGTATTTTTTAAAACTCAAAAGAGAATTTTAAGGAGGAGAAAAGAATATGTTATATAACTACAGGTTAGGAAGGGTGACAATGAAAATACGCATTTATGGGTTCACCATTTACCGTAGGAACCAGGCCGTCACCACCAGCTGTGCTCGCCCTGGCGCCACATTCACACAGGGCTCTCGGGCGCTGTCCCCGCCAGAGCCACTGCTCTTGGCTTGGGGTTTTCCCTGAGTTGGTTTTTCACTTACATTTAATTATATTGAGATCAGAAAGCAGTCTGTTTAACAATGATCTTTTTCCTTGCCCCTTTTTGATAGTTTCTATGTATGTATGTATGTATCCTTGAGAAGTGTATTTTTTAGTGTTTTTTTTTAACTTCATAAAAATGGCTTCTGCCACTTGCTTTTTTCACCCAACACTAAGTATCTAAGATTCACCCATGCTGCTGTATGCGACCAGATAGAGTTCCTGGGCAGAATTCATCTCTGATATTCCATCCTTGTACTGTCCTCATCGAGTTTTGGTATCACTGTTAAACCTGCCTCTTAGACATTTGGGAAGTTATACAAGACATGTAATCTCGGAATGATCAATTCCTGAAATGTTTTGTGGAACCGCATTGTAAAACCAACTGGATCCAGTGTTATTTTGTAGGAAAGGGTTGTTAGGTTGAATTGTGTCCCCTAAAAAAAAGATATGCTGAAATCCTAGCCCTCAGTACCTCAGGATGTGACCTTATTTGGAAATAGGATCTTTGTAGAGGTAATCAAGGTAAGATGAGGTCATTAGGGTGAGCCTTAATCCAATATGACCGGTATTCTTACAAACAGAGACAGACACACACAGAGGGAAGACCACGGAAAGATACACAAGAAAAGGCAGTCTTATGACTGACATGAAATATGGGTAAGATGAGGAACGCCCAGAGAACCTAGAAGAAGCAAGGAACGAGTCTCTCCTAAAGCTGTTGGAGAGAATGGTTCTGCCGACATCTTGAGTGTGCATTTCTGGCTTCAAAAAAATAATATTCAAAAAATAAGAAAAAGTAAAACAGAGATCCTATGTACCATTTGCCCTGTTTTCCCCCTTTGTAGCATCTTGCAAAACTTAGTACAACTTCATGGTCCTCTTGGACATTGTTGACAGTTGAATTCTGCTTACTCATTTTTGTGGTTCTGTCTTTAATTGGCTTAAGATTTCTGAGACCATTATTTTATATTTTATTACAGCTACATCATCTTTGGGCCTTTGGACTCTAAATCCAAGTGTTGTTTCTACTTACTCTCATTTGTGGTGGGCTGTTTCCTTTCAGTTTTATAATTTTGGGTTGGTCTTAATCTTTGACAAACTGAGAGTTCAAATTGAGGATGTTTTCTTTTCTCCGGAGAGGGTGTGTTTTTGCTTTTTCTGAGATCTTGCCCACGTTACTGACCCAGGACCATTTCGAGAATCAGGGCTTAATCTGGTCGCCTGAGTTTCAACACCTTGCCCTCACCCCGCCCTGCACCTGCCCTTAGAGAAAACCCTTCTTTCCTGTGCTTCGCAGTCAATACTCAGGGCAGTACATCTTACTTGGCTGTGTTTTTCAGGTATTTCAGATACATTTTTCTTACTTTCTGTGAGCCTGGGAATGCAAAAACTTTTAGATTTATGCAAAATCTGTTGTTCTGCAATTGGGAAGGCCCTCGGATTATGTACTCTGACACAAGGCCAAAAGCTCTGTCTTTAGTTTTGAGGTGTAAAGGATGTATATCCAAGAATTTGCTGTGTAGGTAACTTGTCCTAATTGCATGAAGATCATAGGAAAAACACTCTCACATATACAAAGATTCACAATGTGAATTCCATGTTCTTTTCTTGAAACCATATCTTGAAGATGGATTACAACTGACCCATCACTGCAACATGAAGGAAATGCCCAAGACCAGAGAAAGTAGCTTATAGAAAGAGAGTAGTCAGCAAATAATCATAAATGTCTAAAAAATTGTTTCAAGTTTAGTTTCAAAATGAGATTCAGTGTGGACTATAGATCTCATTTCAGTACAGCTTTGATCAAATGCACAGAAAATTCCTTTGAGGATGTATAAAAAGCTGTAGATGGCAGATAGTATATGTGGAGAGTGGGATGAGGTATGAAAGATTAAGTTTTTATTGTAAAACTTCCATATTATTTCATAGTGTATTTAAATTTTCCTCATGAAAGTATGAAAACATAATATAGAAAATTAGTTTTCTAGTTAACTAGTTAGCTAGAAGGTTAGTTTTCAATGTTTTAAAAGATGTTTAATGGATAATTTAAAAATAATAAAGTAACCTACATAAAAAATCCTGAATTCTTTTTATAAAAATTCCCATTAAATTGGTGAGGCTTACTCAAAAGTAGGCTTAATTATGTTCCTTAAGTATGAAAATTCAAATGATATCTTTGTACTCCTGTCAATTTAAAAAATATATATAAAAGAATGATTTTGAAAAACTTAAAGGTAATCAATAGTACTTTTCTTTAAAAAAGAGAGCATATAGTTTCCATAGTACTGAAAAACCTAAAGCAAAGAAAGCACAGTTCACATAGCAAAAAAATAAAAAATATATAAAAAGAAAAAAGAAAGGAAAAAAATTAAGTAATTAGGTATTACAAGCAGGCTATCAAAGAATATGGTAGAAGATTAAACCTGTCAGTACTCATCAGAATAACTGACCTAATGTAAT